>JAXFYN010000752.1:0-28395 GCA_036172215.1 Camellia granthamiana | reverse complement strand
ATTAACTAGGGGTGTAATTCGGACGGGTTCGGGGGGGTTGGGATTGTCACGACCCAAACCCGGCCCTATGGGTTTAGCACCGTAACCGGCCAGTAATCCGAGATTACCGAAGGCCTGCTTGACAGTAGCACAGTAAAACAGAGTTCAGGGCCTGGCGGAAGCCAATACAGTAAATAAATAATGTCCATTGAGCTGTGACAGTCTGTATGCCAAAAAGATTTTTCATGCATTCACACATTCAAACAGTACAGTCTATACAAAATTTACAGTCACACAGTAGAGGGACCTTGTCCCTTGATAACAGTACAGTTAGTAGCTGACAGTCTATACAGTGATCCAAAACAGTACGGAGACAGACGGGGAAAACAAAACACCCCAAAGCCATGACATGGCAGCTCGGAACCTCGCAGTGAGGCACATAGGCTGGCTTGACAAAACTGGAGTCTAACCCACGCTCCTAGCTCCGATCTGGTGGCTGAGCACCTACATATATATATAAACAGTGAGCTAAAGCCCAGTGAATAACATAATGCGTAAAGGGGTTAAGAATGAAATGTCCTTACAGTAATGAAAACAGTTCATTAAACAATATTCCAGTCTTTCAGTCAGAACAATTATTCAATCATATGTGGTACATCCATTAGCGTAGCAGTAAACAGTAGGTCTTAAAGACCGGACAGTAATGATGGCCATCAATCAGTAAACAGTAATGGTTCCACGAGGGAACCGATAGAGATCTCTGTAACAGTGACAATAACAGTATACAATAGTTGCTAAGGATGCCACAATACATTTCAGAACATAGGACATACATTCAATCAATTAACAGTAATTATTTCAGAAAACAGTTCTGTTAAACAGTCAGAAAACATTTTCAGTTGAACATATCTTTACACAATTGTTACTCACAGAGTTTGGGCTACAATATGCTAGAGCGTGTCTCCCCAGTCGCCAACCCTACACAGTTCACAGGTTGAACACACACTAAGCTACACAGTTGGGAAATATCATAATTTAATCCCTAATTTGCCTTGGTGTGTTCTACATCTATATCCTCATTAAGATGTCTTAAACTAGGTCTAAGAATGCCTAGAATGGGATAAGGATGCAAAAATACACTTAGAAAACATTTTGCAAAATTTGCTGAAAATAGGAGCCTCGCTCGAGCGAGCCTTCCTTCGCTCGAGCGAGCTTCCAAAATCAAAGGCTTCGCTCAAGCGAGAAATCCTTCGCTCGAGCGGTCTGCAAAAATGCAAAAGTACTGGATACTGGAATTTTACGCGCGATGGTCGCTCGAGCGAGCTTGCAAAATCAAAGGGCTCGCTCGAGCGAGGAATCCTTCGCTCGAGCGAGGAAGCCAAATATGGAATTTCCAGATTTGTCTCCCAAGTTCGAACCAAGCATTCTACAACCCAAAACTCAACCTCTTGGGCCCAAAATCTGGAGAATACATCTAAATTCATTGTATAACAAGTTTCAAAGCTCAATTTATGAATTCAAGCCCCAAAGGTGAGTCAATTAAAGCCATTTTCAAACCCATTTTCATGAACATGGAGAAATGCAAACATGCATGGATTCAAACCAAATTCAACCTTCAAAGCTTGTCTAAATGGACTCATTTCCTCAAGAACATGATGAATTCATGGATTTAAGTCTATTTATGAACATGCATGTACATTTTACCATGGATTCAATTCAAAACTCATCAATTCAAACATGCATGCATGAATTATGCTCTAATTCAACATGTATGAACTAATTCAAGTCTTAATTTTATAATGAAGCATAAACCATGCAAGACTTAGCTCAATGACAACAATAAGGAGATGAATGATCTACCTTAGGTGTAGGATAAGAAGTGAGGAAGCTTAATTTGTCAACTATGCTCCAATTCTACCAACATCCAAGCCAATCCAACAAAATGAATGCACTCTCTCCTTCTCTCCCTCTCTAAATTCGGTGGAACCAAGGGGATAGGGCTGATGAATTGTTTAGTCTACATGTATAAGGCTCAAAGAATAAGATTAAACAAAGGTCCACTCAATGGCAAAGTTGTAATTAAGGCAAACTCTTTAATTGGCTTAATTCTAATCTAATTTAATCATTCCTAATCACATTTTAAATAAATATACCATAAAATCAGATAAATCCTACTGATCATGAAACACTAAACAATTCTCAGTTCGGCCGCCGATAAGGCCTTCAATTTGCAATTTAAACATAAAACACGAACAAATAATCAAATAATCAAACAGATAAAAATGCAATCCAATAAACATGCTTAGTCAATTCGTTTTCAGTTTTCAATCAGTCCATTCAGTATTCCAGTTAGTTCAATTATCAGTCATAAGCGTTCCAGTTTAGCAGTAATCAGTATGTAATTCAGTGGTTTATCGGTAATCAGTATGGGGTTGTTACAGTCTCCCCTCCTTATAAGGAGTTTAGTCCTCTAAACTCGAGTTACCTTCATTCTGGAAGAAAACAGGATTCAGCGGGAACAAATCAGGATATCGCCTAGCTATGTCATCTTCCCTTTCCCAAGTGGCATACACACCACCATGGTTCTGCCAGTCAACCTTCACTAACGGGATCTCTTTGTTTCTTAGTTTCTTGATTCGTCTGTTTACAATTTGTATAGGCCGTTCCTCGTAAGTGTAGTCATCCCTCAACACGATACGGGTAGGCTCAATCACATGAAATGGATCCCGGAGGTAATCTCTCAACATCGATATGTGGAAAACATTATGCATATGCTCCATTTCAGGAGGGAGCGCAACTTGATACGTCACCGGATTGATTTTCTCAATGATCTCATATGGTCCGACGTATCTCGGCGCTAGCTTGCCTTTGACTCCAAAACGAGTCTGGCCCTTCATTGGTGTCACTTTCACAAAAACGTGATCACCCACTTCATACTCTCGGTCTCGTCTTCTAACATCCGCGTAACTTTTCTGTCTACTCTGTGCAGTTTTCAGTCTTTGCTGTATCAGTTTTATCTTTTCAGTTGTTTCGTATACAATCTCGGGCCCAAGCAAAGGCCCATCTCCAACTTCTGCCCAGCAAATCGGAGATCTACACTTTCTGCCATACAATGCCTCGAAAGGCGCCATACCAATACTCGAATGGTAGCTGTTGTTGTAGGCGAATTCAGCCAATGGCAGATGACTTTCCCAGTTTCCCTGAAAATCAAGGACACACATTCTCAATAGATCCTCCAAGGTTTGGATGGTCCTTTCTGACTGTCCATCTGTCTGAGGATGATAGGCACTACTCAGCCTCAATTCAGTGCCCAGTGCAGTCTGTAGGCTTTGCCAAAACCTCGATGTAAACTTCGAATCCCTGTCAGAAACAATGGACACAGGCACTCCATGCAGTCTCACAATTTCATCAATATAGATAACAGCCAATTTTTCCGCATTATAGATTGTCTTGACAGGTAAGAAGTGAGCAGATTTGGTTAGTCTATCAACAATAACCCAAATTGAATCCATACCTTTTCTGGAGCGAGGTAACCCAACGATAAAATCCATCGTGATATGCTCCCATTTCCACTCTGGTATGGGTAAGGGTTGCAATAATCCAGCAGGTCGTTGATGTTCAGCTTTGACTTGTTGGCAATGAAGACATTTGGACACAAAGTCGGCAATTTCTTTCTTCATTCCCGGCCACCAGAAATTCTGTTTCAGATCTTGGTACATCTTTGTATTCCCCGGGTGGATAGACAATTTTGAATTGTGGCCCTCTTGCAGAATTCTTCTTTTCAGTTCAGTGTCATTCGGCACACACAGTCTTCCTTGAAATTTTAGTACATTGTTCTCAAATTTGAACCCCGGTCTCGGCTTAGACTTTCTTTCTTCGATGATCTTTTTCAGGAAGTCATCCAGTTGCTGTTTCTCTTTAACTTCTCCTATCAAGGCTGGTTGAGCAGAAATAGCAGCTATTGTTCCACCTTGTTCTCTCAAAACGATTTCAATTTTAGATTTTTCAAGATCATGAAGCAATTATTTCTGCCCGGTAGGCAAACAAGCTAAGTTGGCAATTGACTTTCGGCTCAATGCATCGGCAACAGTGTTGGCTTTTCCCGGATGGTACAGAATCTGTAGGTCATAATCTTTGATCAGTTCTAGCCATCTGCGCTGTCTCATATTTAATTCTTTCTGTGTGAAGAAATATTTTAAGCTCTTGTGGTCGGTATAAACTTCACCTATTGCCCCATACAGATAGTGACGCCAAATTTTCAGTGCAAACACCACTGCAGCAAGTTCCAAATCATGGGTCGGGTAGTTCTTTTCATGTGGTCTCAACTGTCGGGAAGCATAAGCAATAACTCTCCCATTCTGCATTAAAACACACCCCAAACCCTTATGAGAAGCATCACTAAATACAGTATAACCATCCGTACCTGAAGGTAGAGTAAGGACCGGTGCAGTCACAAGTCGAGTTTTCAACTCTTGAAATGCTGATTCCCTTTGGTCTGTCCAGTCAAATGATGTCCCCGTCTGAGTTAACTGAGTCAATGGTAAGGCAATTTTGGAGAAATCTTTGACAAACCTTCTGTAATATCCAGCCAATCCCAAAAAGCTTCGGACTTCAGTCACATTTGTTGGTCTAGGCCAGTTTACTACAGCTTCAATTTTCTGCGGATCAACAGAAATTCCATCTTTGCTAACAACATGCCCCAAAAACATAACATGATCAAGCCAAAACTCACATTTAGACAGTTTAGCATACAGTTTCTGTTCCCTTAGGGTCTGCAGGGCAAGTCTCAGATGGTGTTCATGTTCTTCTCTACTTTTTGAATAAATCAGTATGTCATCAATAAATACTACAATGAAATCATCAAGGTATGGTTTAAAAATTCTGTTCATAAGGTCCATAAAAGCAGCAGGGGCATTCGTGACTCCGAATGGCATAACTAAAAATTCATAATGGCCATACCTCGTTCTAAAAGCAGTTTTATCAATGTCTTCTGGTTTCACTTTCAGTTGATGATACCCCGATCTGAGATCAATTTTGGAGAACACTTGTGCACCCTGTAACTGATCAAATAAATCATCAATACGTGGCAATGGGTATTTATTTTTCACAGTTACCCTGTTCAATTCACGGTAATCAATGCACAGTCTCAGTGAGCCATCTTTCTTCTTTACAAATAAAACAGGTGCACCCCACGGTGAAGTACTGGGCCTGATAAACTTCTTGTCTAACAGTTCTTGCAATTGCACTTTCAACTCCTTCAGTTCGGTCGGGGCCATTCTGTAAGGAGCTTTAGACACTGGCTGTGTTCCCGGAATCACATCAACGGTAAATTCAATCTCCCTGTCAATTAAATCCCCTAGCAGATCATCTGGAAATACATCTGGGAATTCTCTGACTATAGGAATACAATTCACATCAGTTTTAACACCATCATCAGTAGACACAGTCAGCACAGAACACAAATATCCTTTACACCCCTTTCTAATCAGTTTAACAGCTTTCACCGAAGAAATCAGATACGGAGGAGGTACTACTCCACTCCCATTAAACACAAATTCAGGCAAACCAGGTGGACGGAAAACTACTTGTTTTGTTACACAGTCTATAGTGGCATGATATTTTTGTAACCAGTCCATCCCCAATATTACATCAAAATGATCGATGTTCAATGGCAGCAAATCAATAAACAGATGCATATCCCCAACAATAATTTCACAAGCAGGATACATATATGCACATGTCATGGATCCCCCAACAGGTGATGATACAGCTAGCAGATAATTCATGGGTTCTAAGGGTCTATTTAATTTCCGTGAAAAAGCATGCGACACATAAGAATGTGTAGACCCCGAATCAATCAATACATATGCATTTTGTGTACAAATAGAGAGGATACCTGACACAACGGTCTCAGTATTTTGCACGTCTCCCGGTACTAGAGCAAACACTCGGCCCTGCCTCATAGGCTTTTTCCCGGTAGCTTTGGGGTTAGGCTTTGGTGCTACAGTTGACGCTGCTGCGCTTGGTGCAGCTTTGCTACTGGCTTGCGGAGTAGAGGGACAGTCTCTAACCATGTGGCCCACTTTGCCACATCTGTAACAGGCTCCGGATATTTTGTGACAAACCCCTTTATGCTTGTTGCCACATACAGAGCAGGGTGGAATGAACCCACTCCCTTGGCTGGGGCTAGTTGTTGACCCCGTATTCTGTTTCTTGTTGGAAGGGTTGTGCTTGCCTTTCTTGAATTTGAAACCCTGCCTTTTTCCATGCCATTCAGTTGTTGGTGTTTCAGATTGTTTCACTGCTTCGATATTCGACTCGGCCATCAATGCCCGGTCGAGAACACCCACAAAAGTCGGTAGTTTCAAAACATTTATTCGGTCAAGTATTGCAACATTAAGGCCACCCTCAAATTTTCTGGCCTTCTTGTAGTCAGTGTCCACCATATGTGGTGCATATCTGGCAAGCTCGGTAAATTTCGTTTCATATTCAGCAACAGACATTGTGCCCTGTCTCAGTTGTTCAAATTCAGTCACATTTCTATCCCTGACACACTGTGGAAAGTACTTTTCAAAGAAGGACTCCTTGAACTGAGCCTAAGTCATAACAGTATTTGTATCACGAATCAACATCCACCACCTTCTAGCTTCTTCTTGTAGGGTGAAGGTAGCTAACAGTACTTTATTCGCTTCTGAGCACGGAAACACTTCAAATAGTTTTTCTGTTTCAAGCACCCAAGCTTTAGCCTTTAGCGGTTCAAGGCCTCCCTGAAAGGATGGCGGTTTCATCTTGCTGAATTTATGGGTGAGAGCAATTATGTCCCCATCATTCACATTTGTATTTGGTTCTGGCTGTACCGGAGGAGGAGAAGGTGGGGGCTGTTGTTCTGTTGTTGCTCAAGTCTAGTAGTTATCAATTCCATCATTCTTTCCATTCTTGCCATTCTTGCCTCAGTAGATGAGGATTCAGGTTCATTTGCATTGTCCATTTCACTATAAGCAGTTATAACAGTTATAGCAATTATAACATAAACAGTTG
Source organism: Camellia granthamiana (assembly GCA_036172215.1). Taxonomy (NCBI): domain Eukaryota; kingdom Viridiplantae; phylum Streptophyta; class Magnoliopsida; order Ericales; family Theaceae; genus Camellia; species Camellia granthamiana. The sequence goes on along the minus strand of JAXFYN010000752.1, from coordinate 21,378 downwards.
CATGTTTAGACAGTTATCACATTAACATGCATTCAATCATAACGTAGCCACACACTTTTCAAGTTGGTGAAATGCCCTAATCACTTTTCTAGGACACCCTATAGCTCATTTGGACACGTGTGTGGGATATAACTCGTGGTTAAGTATCGCTCTGATACCACTCTGTCACGACCCAAACCCGGCCCTATAGGTTTAGCACCGTAACCGGCCAGTAATCCGAGATTACCGAAGGCCTGCTTGACAGTAGCACAGTAAAACAGAGTTCAGGGCTTGGCGGAAGCCAATACAGTAAATAAATAATGTCCATTGAGCTGTGACAGTCTGTATGCCAAAAAGATTTTTCATGCATTCACACATTCAAACAGTACAGTCTATACAAAATTTACAGTCACACAGTAGAGGGACCTTGTCCCTTGATAACAGTACAGTTAGTAGCTGACAGTCTATACAGTGATCCAAAACAGTACGGAGACAGACGGGGAAAACAAAACACCCCAAAGCCATGACATGGCAGCTCGGAACCTCGCAGTGAGGCACATAGGCTGGCTTGACAAAACTGGAGTCTAACCCACGCTCCTAGCTCCGATCTGGTGGCTGAGCACCTACATATATATATAAACAGTGAGCTAAAGCCCAGTGAATAACATAATGCGTAAAGGGGTTAAGAATGAAATGTCCTTACAGTAATGAAAACAGTTCATTAAACAACATTCCAGTCTTTCAGTCAGAACAATTATTCAATCATATGTGGTACATCCATTAGCGTAGCAGTAAACAGTAGGTCTTAAAGACCGGACAGTAATGATGGCCATCAATCAGTAAACAGTAATGGTTCCACGAGGGAACCGACAGAGATCTCTGTAACAGTGACAATAACAGTATACAATAGTTGCTAAGGATGCCACAATACATTTCAGAACATAGGACATACATTCAATCAATTAACAGTAATTATTTCAGAAAACAGTTCTATTAAACAGTCAGAAAACATTTTCAGTTGAACATATCTTTACACAATTGTTACTCACAGAGTTTGGGCTACAATATGCTAGAGCGTGTCTCCCCAGTCGCCAACCCTGCACAGTTCACAGGTTGAACACACACTAAGCTACACAGTTGGGAAATATCATAATTTAATCCCTAATTTGCCTTGGTGTGTTCTACATCTATATCCTCATTAAGATGTCTTAAACTAGGCCTAAGAATGCCTAGAATGGGATGATGATGCAAAAATACATTTAGAAAACATTTTGCAAAATTTGCTGAAAATAGGAGCCTCGCTCGAGCGAGCCTTCCTTCGCTCGAGCGAGCTTCCAAAATCAAAGGCTTCGCTCGAGCGAGAAATCCTTCGCTCGAGCGGTCTGCAAAAATGCAAAAGTACTGGATGCTGGAATTTTACGCGCGATGGTCGCTCGATGCTCGCTCGAGCGAGCTTGCAAAATCAAAGGGCTCGCTCGAGCGAGGAATCCTTCACTCGAGCTAGGAAGCCAAATCTGGAATTTCCAGATTTGTCTCCCAAGTTCGAACCAAGCATTCTACAACCCAAAACTCAACCTCTTGGGCCCAAAATCTGGAGAATACATCTAAATTCATTGTATAACAAGTTTCAAAGCTCAATTTATGAATTCAAGCCCCAAAGGTGAGTCAATTAAAGCCATTTTCAAACCCATTTTCATGAACATGGAGAAATGCAAACATGCATGGATTCAAACCAAATTCAACCTTCAAAGTTTGTCTAAATGGACTCATTTCCTCAAGAACATGATGAATTCATGGATTTAAGTCTATTTATGAACATGCATGTACATTTTACCATGGATTCAATTCAAAACTCATCAATTCAAACATGCATGCATGAATTATGCTCTAATTCAACATGTATGAACTAATTCAAGTCTTAATTTTATAATGAAGCATAAACCATGCAAGACTTAGCTCAATGACAACAATAAGGAGATGAATGATCTACCTTAGTTGTAGGATAAGAAGTGAGGAAGCTTAATTTGTCAACTATGCTCCAATTCTACCAACATCCAAGCCAATCCAACAAAATGAATGCACTCTCTCCTTCTCTCCCTCTCTAAATTCGGTGGAACCAAGGGGATAGGGCTGATGAATTGTTTAGTCTACATGTATAAGGCTCAAAGAATAAGATTAAACAAAGGTCCACTCAATGGCAAAGTTGTAATTAAGGCAAACTCTTTAATTGGCTTAATTCTAATCTAATTTAATCATTCCTAATCACATTTTAAATAAATATACCATAAAATCAGATAAATCCTACTGATCCTGAAACACTAAACAATTCTCAGTTCGGCCGCCGATAAGGCCTTCAATTTGCAATTTAAACATAAAACACGAACAAATAATCAAATAATCAAACAGATAAAAATGCAATACAATAAACATGCTTAGTCAATTCGCTTTCAGTTTTCAATCAGTCCATTCAGTACTCCAGTTAGTTCAATTATCAGTCATAAGCGTTCCAGTTTAACAGTAATCAGTATGTAATTCAGTGGTTTATCGGTAATCAGTATGGGGTTGTTACAGGGATGTTGTCCAAGCCCAGCCCAAGTTGTGTTGAGACTTGCCCAGGCCCCACCCATGCCTGAATTGTAACTCAAGGTTGCCTGCTCAAGTCCGACCCGAGTTAAACCCGAATTGTCCAAATTGCCTGAATTGTAAATGAATTTCGATTTTTTTTTTCCAGCTTTATTATTAAATTATTAAAATTTGACTTTATTTACATTTTTTTATATAGAAAATCATTAATACCACCAAAACAAATAATTTATATAATGTAAGAGAGATGCCGCTATAATAGTCCTTACAATTTATGAGTAAAAATAAAGATTAAAAAAAGTAAGATTTTATGTTTTTCGTATATATAATAATATATAATTTAGGACTTTTCTTAAGTGTGCAACCCTCAAGGTTGCACACCATATGCCACTTACACAAAAAGTGTAAGTGGAAGGTGAAAACAAAAAGCAGGACTGAACACAGAAAGGCGTAAGTGTAAGGCGTAAGTTGCACACCATAACAGTACCTATTTATTTAATATGATTTAATAATTTAAATTATTTTAATATCATGTAATGACTAATAATTTATATATATATTTAATATTTTTATATATCTATATATGTATAATTTAGGTTTTAGGTTGCTCGGGTTGTTTGACATCTTTGCCCAAGCCCGGCCGAATTTAATTCGGACTTTTAAATTTTTGCCAAAGCCCTTACCGAATTCAAAAATATCTTATCCAAGTCCTAAAAAAGATCGAACTAGGTTCGGCTTGCTTGGGTTGAACCCGCTCAAGTTGCATCCTTATTATTAACCCCTAAAATTTTCAATTGAAAATATACAAAAAAAAATTAAAAAATTAAAATAAAAAATAGCAGCTGAATTATACCGATTGATTTAAAGTAAATTTAATTTATATATTTTATTTTTAAAATATTGTTTCTTACTGCAAATAATTAGTGGACCCAATGTGTCTCTTGTCATTGATGGGCAATGAGTGCTGTGTGCCTTCAATACAACAATCATAGAGATTTCTTGTTTTGAAGGGTCCCACAACCTCCAAAGTTTCATGACTTGAATTCATACATATATGAGTGATTCCATGCATCATAAATGATATAGATCATTTGAGGGTTATAAAGATACTTAAAAAGTGAAAATGCGCCGGATCCCTAGTAATTGCCGACCCCCACTGACTCTCAGCTCACGTGACTGTGGGTGATTGGAAGGAAAGAGAAAAAAAAAAAAAAAAAGAAAAAAAAAGAAAACTGATGGATGGCGCTGCGCCACATCACTGAGGTCGACCCCAGTAAGAGTAGAAATCACGGTTGCTTAAAAAGAGAATCTCAATCATTTTTCCCTTAAATGTCATCTAACGTCAAGTACACTTGTGTTGTGTCCACCCTAACCTATCCAAGTTTATCGCCCCCACTCATGTTCAGAAGTTATTTGGTAGTGTTTGTCAAGCAATTTCTTAAGTCAAAAAAATATATATATTAAGGCCTTGTTTGGAAATATATTTTTTTAGTAATTTTTTGATTTTTTAACTAAAATATGATATAAAAAAAATTAGTATATTTTGAATGACTTTTTGACTTTTTATGAAAAGATGTGCAAAAAATAGAGAGAAAAGAAAATCTTTAACTTTTTAGTATGAGTTATTGGCTTTTTAGTTTTTTAGTGACTTTTTGACTAAAAAAATCATTTACCAAACTAGGCCTAAGGTTAGGTTTAGCATCTCTTAAAAAAAGTTAAAAAGTCAAAAAATTACTATCCTATTTAAGTCATATTATCTTATTTAAGTCACATCATCCCTCTACTATATCACTTCAAACCCAACCTATATTTCATAAAAAGTCAAAAAGTACACTTATTTAAAACATTCTAAACAACCCCTAAATTTATAAATAATTAAGTATGATTAATAGGATGATAAATGTTTCTAAAATGTAAGATATATATAGAGTGCCCTAGGCTCTGACTAATCAACAGTCTATACTTGGTTCCTAGGGCTGCAAATGAACAGAGCCGTTCGTGAATAGGCTCAAGCTCGGCTCAGTAAGAACTTGTTCGAACTCGGTTCGTTAATTTTTTTTTTTTTTTTTTTGCGTTCGAGCTCAAGCTCGTTAAATTTTTAATAAATAAGTCCAAACATTCTAAAGCTCGACTCGTAAGCTCGGCTCGTTAGCTAGCTCGTTTAATATTTATTATTTATATATTAAATAATATAAAAAATAAGAGAAATATGCTATTTATATATTTAAAAAATATAAATGTAAATAATAGTTAACTATAAATAGTACATTTATACAATAGTGGTAGTAGATATTATTATTTTAATAAAATATGGACTTTTTTTTAGTATGTTTATATATATTGTATATATAATTGTATAATCAAAGTTTTAATTGTAACTTTATTTTCACATGCAAGTATGAATTTATAAATTTTTTGGCTCGTTAAGGCTTGTGAACAGGTTCGAGCTCGAGTCGAGCCTAAACCAACTCGGCTCGAGCTCGGTTTGTTAAATTTTTATTCAGTTCGAACTCGAACTCGAGCTCGAGCTCATTAAAATCTTAATAAATAAGCCTAAACATACTAAAGTTCAGTTCGGCTCGACTCGACTCATTTGCCGCCTTAGTTGTTCCATCCTAAATTTATAAAGCCTATGTTCATGGGGGAGAAGGGTACAGCCGTGCCTTAAGCATGGTAAATACTATTGTCCTCTTGTGGGAGGTCTTTTTGAGTATTTTTTAATAATTTATGTTGTAGGATTCGTTAAGAATATTATTTATATAAAAAAAATTAAGTTAATCGGATATTTATAACTCCATGATTAGATCCTAATTATTTTTAAAAATTTATGAAAGTTATGTTAATCGTTAATTTTTATAAAAACAAATGTGCTTTAGTTATAGGGCTACAGATATCCGATCAACTTGATTTTTTATATGAATGATTCACTTAACGAATCCTACAATATGAACAATTTAAATTATTCAAAAAATAATCGAAATAATCTCTCACAAAAGACACAATAGTAACTCCTGTACTTTAAAGCACAGTAATACCCCTTCTCCGTCCATGGGGTTAAAAATATAAATATATGGGTTTCAAGCCATACATCAGCCATATGGGCCTAATTTGGCATTTATCCAAGCTTTAATTCTGCCTTCTCTATTAAATTCAGAATTCATTGGTCAAAAAACAAGAAAGAAAAACCATTAGAATTGCATATTGAATGATAAAAATAAATAAATAACATTTATTTATTGAAATAAAAAATTACATCTATTATGTTATTAAATTCTATGCATTTTTTATTTTATAAAAAAGAAATTATTAGTTTCAGGCAGTGCTCAATTAGTTTTTTTTTTTTTTAATTTTTTAATTTTTTTTAATTTTTAATTTTTAATTTTTTTGTCCTATGAAAAATGAACACATAGAGAGAGGGAGAGGACAATATCTGTTATTCGTGTATTGGATGGTTTGTTTCATCTAATAACACTACAAGAAAATCGGACGCCGCTATAGGCTAGAAAAACGCCGCAAAAAGATAAAACAACGTTTATAAAATTCGTCGATGATGAGGCCGTCGTTGTATCTTTGTAACGTTTGAAAAACGCCACTAAAGACTTTAGACGACGTTTTCTAAAACGCCGCTAATTCTTTATAGCCGTTAACTATGCACGTTAAAGGAGTTATCTTTGACGTCATAATGACGACATTTTGCGACGTTTTTAAGAAAAATGCCACCATTTTTTTTCATTTTTTTGAAAAAAAAAATGAAAAATCATAATTAATGGTCTTTTGACTTTTGTTCAAACCAAACCTATATCATCCATCACCATTCTCAAAATATATACTATAATGTGAATGAGCATTCATTTTTCAATTTTCCATAAAATAAATAAATAAATAAATAAAACCCCTTTAAATACAATATGACAATACAAAATCATAAAAATAATAATACTCAGTGTGCTCTCCAAATTCTCTAAAAATAACTTCATCCACAGCTCTCTTCAACTTCATCAAGTCATCAATCATCTTCACCAAAATGATGATTATATACCTGAATCATCCAATTCCATTAACACAACTTCAATAAACTTGAATGGTTGAAAAATCTACATACTCTTGCATACCATGTCAAGAAGGTTAGAAAGATAAGAAATTATGAAATTTGCAAGTGCATGTACAATGAAATTTTTTTTATTTATACATTGTATTCACAATGTGTACTTTGAAAGTTTGGTTTCATCAAACAGCCATTAATATAACATAGAGCAAAAGCATCAGCAACCATGAGAAGAAAAAAATCAAAAAGTAATGTCAATTACAAACTAGTCTATGTTTACTTACAATAGGTTTACCAGTCACCACAGCGGGTGAGTAGCCATGAAATTTCGATCCATGCCATTGTCTGTTTCAACACACGACGATCAAAAATGAGTTTAAAATTTCAGCAAACATTAGAAAGCATACACATGGAAAGTACTCAACAGCATTAGTTATTAACCTAAACAACCATTAACATCTTCTAATACTGCCTTCTTTACAGAAGCAATCAATTCAGGTAAAACTTGAATACTGGATCACATCATCTCCAACCTTGATAACAAAAATGTTAGCTATTTGTTATCTCTTGATCTTCAATTTTCACTTTTCTATTAACACAATGTTCCAAGTAAAAATGTAAAATCATTATAAGTCTAAAAACAAGCATGTCAATATTACTGCAATAAACCACACGCATCATATGAAAAATATGCACAATATCCCAGAAGTTAATAAATGCAAGGAGCTGCAGAGGAGAAACAGATGATTTATCGCATTTTGCCTCTCATTATCTAATTTACTTCATGAGTACAACAAACCAAAAACTACCATAGGTTTCACGAAAGCAATCCACATAAATATACTACTTTTCAAAAGTCAAAGTCTAATAGCATCAATAAACAATCACCAAGCACTTTTTTCTTTTTTTAAAAAAAAAAAAAAAAAATAGTATCCTCTTACATAAAGAACCTTATAATGAAAATCAAAACCCTAATCAAATGTAAATACAATAATTTTCAATAATAAATTTGAACATATATGAAAACTAGTAAATAAATACAAGATCGCTACCATGAAAGCTCTGTATCTCAAGTGAACTCAGTAACTCCAAATCACGAGCGATTGGATACCTGAAACCATGAAAAACGAAGACCTAGATCGGTAAAGATTAAGGGAAATCGAAAAATCTCGAAGGGAAATAATAAATCCTAAGACCTAGTGCACAAATCGAAATCGAGATCCAGATTGAACAAGAAATCGTTGAGATTAGAAGCATCAATCTCTCTGTAGATCTATAAACTCCAGGAAGTCTTCATTGCTGTTGCATCCACGGCTCCTTAACCAGGGCTAGTGAGAGAGAACCATTTTAGAGAGAGAGAGAGAGAGATAGAGCCACTTGGAAATGTTTGAATGAACAGATATGGGTTAAGTCTCTGTAAAGTTAAACAGACTTGTCTCATTGAGACAATCAAAAGGGCATCCTATTAATTTAGGTGATATTACTCTTTGAAAAGCGTGTCTGCCATTGAGATGTATCACAACGTTTTTAAAAGCGCCTTGATGGAAGCGCCACCGTAAGCACTTTTTTTTTTAGTGTAATAAATGATCCCGCTAGGTAGCTCGAAATATACAACGCTCAAGTGGCTCGAGGGGTCAAAACGATGTCGTTTTGACCCCCTTTTTTTTTTTTTGCCTTTCCTGTCTCTTCTGCTCTTCAATTCATCAATGGATTCTCTCCTCTCTCTCTCTTCCAAACCTCCCATGCTTTACCAGATCTTCACCATCATCTTTCTTGGCCAATCTTTGTAACCCAGAAATAATCTCACTTGTTCTCTTTTTTTTTTTCTTTTTCTCTTTTCTTCTCCCTCTCTTTTGTCTCTGAAACTAGTAATAGAGGTGAGAGAAAGAGAAAAGAGAGAGGAAGAGAGAAGAAAAAAACAGAGGGGGAGGAAGAGAGAAGATGTTCTTCTTCCTCTTCAAAATCAAAATCAATTTTTGTTTACCAAATAGAATGTGAAATCAAATCAAATCGAAAACCAAACCGAATCAAAATCAAACCCAAATTAAAAAATCAGAATGAAAATAAAGGATAAATAAGGCTATATAGATTAGAAAAAAAGAAGAATCCAAGAAGGATAATCTAATCAAAGAAGAAGATAATTAAAGAATGGGGTCAGAAAACTCACCAAAAAAAAAAAAAAAAAGAATCGAAGACACCACAGTTCAATCACCCACTACCCAAAATCAAAATCAAACTCAAGCAAATATTTGAAAGTTACAAAGAAGGGTGAGAGTAATGGAGACTAATGTGGGTTTGTTTGCAAAACAGGGGAGTGAGAGAGAGAGAGAGAGAGATAAAGAGAGAAAATGTATGTTTTTGGGTCAGGTTTCTTGGGTTAGGTTAGAGAGAGAGAGAGAAAGATAGAGATAAGAGAGAAAAATAGTATTTTTCGGGCCATTCGAACCTCATTTGCTTGAGCTACGGAGCATTTTCCAATAATAAATTGTTTGATTAGTAACAATAATATAATTTTATTTTGAAATTATTATAATGCGCTTTGATTTGAGAAATTAACTAATATGTCGGACTTATCGTGTGACACCCACCTTATATATATATATACATAATTATTATGTCTTAAACATTAAAAAAGAAAAAGAAAACAAAAAGAAGAGTAACATAAGGGGTGTTTGGGAACTTGGCTTTTAGGTTTTTTTTGGTTTTTTTTCACTACAAGACAAATGTTTTACAAAATAAAAAAAAAACAAATCCAAACAAAATATCACATCAAACCCCATAATCATTTTATTTTTTTTCTCACAAACATCACATCCAACCACAAAAAAACCTAACTATTTTTCCAAACACAAAATTTTTTTTTTCCAATAATATCCTACAACTAAAAAAACTTACAAAAAAATTCACTTTCCAAACACTCACATAATATAATTACATAAGTTTATATAATTGAAATGACACACCATATAACATATACAGCAGGTCAACTAGATGATTTATCAACTTAGCCAAGGCCTGTGGCCCGGCTTCAAGTAACCAATCGAGCCATATCCTTATGGGCTAGGCGGAGAGCCCCTTTCGAAACTTAATTCATATATTTTAAGATTAAATATCCTTTGTCCAATCTTCGAGTTCGAGTCACGCCATGGACTTTGGGCTTTTCGAGGAGTAAGGTATGGGAGGTGGGGTCATTGAGTCAGGGCTTTGTTGAGGAGAAAGTTAGACAGTCTTTAAATAATGTGAGGGTCTAACAGAGGATGGATAAGAGAGTGACCATTGAAAGAAGAAAAAGAAGAAGAATAAAGACGAATTTCATTAAGAGAAAATTGTGTTTTGAGATTCATTTTACCCACTCCACTGTTATGGTTTTGTCTTGTTGCTTTGTCTATGATAATAACAACTGAGAAAGTCCCATTCGGCTTGGCCTTTTAACGAGATACAGCATGGTTGGCATTAATTGTGTTTGTTTTACTCCACGTTACGGTACGTCTTGTGATTGGAATAATATGGTGTTGCTTTTTTATTTATTAATTAACATTTAATAAGAATTGGAATCGAGATTTGATGTGTCTAAATAAAATTGTTACAGGTCTTAAAAGTTTTATTAAAATTTCTATCGGTTTCATATTTATGTGAGGTATTTAGTAAAAATTTTAATAAAACTTTTGGGTTTCTAACATTACTCGTGTCTAAATGCTTAATATTTCTAATCGGGCAGAAAGTGATTTTTCAAATTTTATTTTAATTACATATCAATTAATAAGTAAAATAATATACTACATTATTTTAATTATATGACATACCCTTACATAAAATATTTTCTCAAAAGACTTGCCCAAAAATTTGTGCCGCTCTTGAAGGAAAATATTTGTCCAGCATAAAATTACATGTTCATAATTTGTTTAAGAATTTTTCTTTTGACCAAAAAAAAAAAAAAAACTCTTTAGTAATAAATCTATACCAACAATGTATTATAAATTAATTTTTCTTGGGTAATTTTTAAAGGACAAATGTCAATTTAAACTATTTCATATCTTTATAATTATATCAATTTTATATTTAAAGTATCTTAATTCGGATGACCCCTGCTGTCACCTACTTGCCATTTTATAATTAGATAAATCCCAAAGTACATGGATGCTAAGGATCAAAATAGAGGGACTAGAGTGAGATTTTAATTAAAATATCAAGATCTTAAATGTGATTAATTTTTTCATGTGGTTGTTCTCCATTATAAATGAGTTGAATTATAATTTCACTCGAAATGTAGGGATTAACTGAGACAATCAAAATGTTATGGAATGAAATGAGATTGAGTATAAAGTGTAATTTGTCCTAATTTTGTTTCTAAAATTACGTTGAATGTTTTGAGAAATCTCTCAAACATTTCTTAGAAACTTCTTTTATGCTCTATTTGCTTTACATAAATGGTTATTCCTTACACTCTTTTATAGAATAATTATTTCCTTACTATAGTGAATGATATGTATTTTTTATTTTTTTAATTAACTAGTATTTAGTATTTAATTAATTAGAATAAAGTGAAATGGATAATTCCATCAAAATATTTATTGGGAAAAAAACAAAATAAAAAAGTTCTTTTCATCTCTATTCCCAATCCTTCTTGACATGGATAAGCCCATAAAGATCATAGCCTATCATTTAGGGTCCAATACACAACTCAAATGCTAAGGCCCAACACTTCCGAAGCCCCATGTAGCAATAAGAACCAATGACATCAAGACACATGTCAAGAGAAGGGCAAGCCACATAAGCAGACAAAGATCTGCAAAGTTATTGCTACTGCACATCGCCATTAATGAAGCCCTTCATAGCATTTATTGCGACAAGCCCTCTCCGTCGGGACAGAACGTCTTCACCATGAACAAGGTAAGTTAGAGCATAGACTTTCGGCCAAGGTGACATGTCGGAAGGAACAACAAAATGATTACCAGAGGATATAAGCAAAGGTCGAAGACGGAAAGAAGGTTAAACTTCCTATCTCTAATTTATCTCTACACTCTACTTCTCTCTCTAACTTGCTCATCGGAGCGTTCGTAGGGGGACTCCCTGTTCCCCGTTGAACTCTTGTGCAGGTCTTCTGGTGGGTTTGGTCATTCGGACGTAGGATTGAGGAGCGTGGATCAGTCCGACCCGTTCCTTGGAACGAACTGTATCATCAGTTGGCGCCGTCTGTGAGAAACTCTCTTACTCCGCGCGCCAGTTGTGCTCATTGTCACCGGAGGCCCTTTTCCAATAACCCCTTCCTACAACCTGCAAAGGTGAATGGTCACAACTAGATCCATGGCTTCCCATCCCAATGTTCCTGACCACCAAGCCGACCCTTCTAATCCAAACAACCCACCACAGTATTTCACCGAGCTTACCAACAGTATTAACTGCTTGGCCGAGCAAAACCAAGTCCTGATTAATGCTCTACTCCAAAGAAACCTTCATATGCCTCCTCCACCACCTCTAGATATCCCACCCAACCAAGAGCGAGCCCCAAGCCATACTATCCAACAGCCTAATCCATCCAACTTGGAAGGCCTGCAACCCCCTCCTCCAGATATAAATCCACCACCCCAAGCCCCACATCCATCGGTCCTGGCACCGACCCCTGAAGGAGAGGCCAACAGCGTCCAGTCCCCGCTGCCCTCCGGTGGTGACCACATTCCTCTCTGGGATGTGGAACTCCGAGCCATGAAGCTCCAACTCCAAGGAGTTATGCAGAACATACAGCATAAACCCTCTACCACAGCTAACTCACCATTCGTCGCCTCCATCAGGGACAAACCTCTACCCCCAAGTTCAAAATGCCCACCATTGACTCTTTTGACGGTACGACGGATCCAGTCGACCACTTAGAGACCTACAGAACCCTCATGATCCTCCATGCATTCCCTGACGAAATCATGTATCGGGCTTTTCCCGTGACACTCAAGGGGTCAGCTCGACTTTGGTTTAGTCAATTGCCAGCAGACTCTATCTCCACTTTCCAGCACCTCAGTGACTCCTTCCTTAGCCATTTCATTGGAGCCCAGCGCCAGCGGCGACCGATAACCCAACTCCTCAACATCCGTCAGACCGAGGGGGAGTCGCTGCGCAGTTTCGTTACCCACTTCAATACCGAAGCCTTGCAGGTAGCGGAAAACGATGACAAGGTCATCCTTACGGCTTTTATGGCCGGTCTACGGTCGTCTGATTTCCTTTTCTCCCTCTCTAAAAACCCTCCGACCTTTATGGCAACCCTACTCTCCAAAGCCCAAAAATACATGAATGCCGAAGATTCCCTAGCCGCTCACCAAGACCCTACAGCAAAAAACCCGACCCTCCGGGAAAAACAAAAAGACTCAGAAACCAGACATACCCAATATAATAACCCAATAAGTCAGTATACCGACCGACTCCCCTGAGCTGACCGGTCGGCACCAGCCCAGCCGCCCAGGCGGTTCGAGCGGTACACATCCCTCAATTCCCCTATGGAACAAGTCCTCAATCAGATTCAGCGGGACTACCCCCTAAAATGGCCCCAACCATCACGGACTCCTTTTAGTCGGAGAGACCAGTCCAAATATTGCCGTTTTCACAAGGACCACGACCATAATACCGAGGAGTGTGTTAACCTCAAAGATCAGGTCGAGGGTTTGATTCGTCAAGGACGTCTCAGTCGATTCACGGATACTCGTCCTTAGCAGAGGCAACGGACCGAACCTATCAGAAATAACCGTCGGCGCACCCCTCCCTAACAACCAGCACAACCTAACCAAGGTCATGATCGCCCTCCACAGCAACCTCGGGCACAAGGCAACCTCGCTCCACCTGTTGGAGAAATCAGAGTTATTTCCGGAGGGCTTGCTTGTGGCGGACCATCCCGTTCGGCTCAGCGGGCAGAACTCAGAAAAATAAGGCAGGGCTCAGACAAAGAAGTTGCCACATTGGACTGACCCCCCAAACAGCCCTGGCAGTGGACCAAGCCTATCACCTTTACGGACGCCGACTACACAAGCATCCGTTACCCCCATGACGACCCTCTCGTCATTTCTGCTCTCCTCTCAAATTACAAGGTCAGACGAGTTCTCGTCGACAACGGCAGTTCTTCAGACATCATCTTCCTCAATTGCTTCCACCAGCTCAAGATCGGGGAAGAAAGTCTGTCTCCTGTCCAAACCCCTTTGGTCGGTTTTACTGGCGACCGGGTGACGTCCATCGGCTCAATCGATCTTTCCATCACAATCGGCGAGTACCCATGTCAGGCCACCAAGTTACTCACCTTCCTCGTTGTTGACTGCCCCTCTGCCTACAACATCATCCTTGGCCGCACCGCCCTAAATGCTTTCCAAGCTATCACATCCACTTACCACCTTGCCGTCAAGTTCCCCACCGATCTTGGGGTCGGAACAGTAAGGGGAGAGCAGACCGTGGCCAGAGAATATTATGTCGCCTCACTTAAAGAAGTCAAGCTGAAGGAGGCCATGATCATTGAAGGACTCGATGTCAGAGACGATGACAAACTAGTTAGGGGGGAACCAATGGAAGAACTTGTCGAGGTCCTTATCGATCCCACTGACCCAGCAAAAACTGCCAAGATCGGCAGCCAACTATCCACCCAGGCAAAAGCCGACCTTACTGCCCTCCTGATCGAGCACAAAGATGTATTTGCCTGGATTCACTCCGATATGCCGGGTATCGACCCCTCCTTCATAACCCATCGCCTCAGCATTGAACCCCATTTTCGACCCTTCCGCCAAAAGTAGCGCATCTTTCATCCAGAGTGCAACACTCTCATTGCCGCGGAAGTAGATAAGCTCCTTGAGGCACAATTCATCAAGAACGTGGACTACCCTAGATGGTTGTCAAATGTGGTCCTGGTCCGTAAGAACAATGGTAAATGGCGACTCTGTGTCGACTATTCCGACCTCAATCGAGCTTGCCCCAAAGACAGCTATCCCCTTTCTCGCATAGATCTGCTGGTTGACGCCACAGCCGGTCATCAAATTCTCAGCTTCATGGATGCCTTCTCTAGGTACAACCAAATTCTGATGCACCCGTCTGATCGGGAACACACATCCTTTATCACCGACCGTGGTACCTACCATTACCGTGTGATGCCATTTGGGTTAAAGAATGCTGGGGCCATCTACCAACGGTTGGTCAATGCCGTCTTTCATCATCAGATAGGCCGGAACATGAAAGTATATGTCGATGACATGCTAGTCAAGAGCAAGCTCTCCACTGATCATCTAGCCGACCTGTGAGAGACCTTCGCCACCTTACGAAAGTACCAAATGAAGCTGAATCTGGAGAAATGTGCCTTCGGCGTAGGATCTGGGAAGTTTTTGGGTTTCATGGTCAGTTAACGGGGCATTGAAGCTAACCTCGAAAAGATCAAGGCCTTGATTGAAATGAAGTCACCCAGAACGGTTAAGGAGATTCAGAGACTTACTGGCCAAGTTGCCGCCCTCAACCGCTTCATTTCTCGTGCAACGGACAAGTGCCTCTCTTTCTTCAAAGTTCTTCGGTAAACTTTTGAGTGGACGGCCGAGTTCGAAGAGGCCTTTCAACAATTGAAACAGTGCATGGCCAACCCCCCCTTGTTTCTCAAGCAATCACGGGCGAGCCCCCCATTCTCTATTTAGTCGTGTCAAACACCGCAGTCAGCGCAACTCTAATCAGGGAAGACAGTTCCGTCCAACGGCCGGTCTACTACATCAGTCGGGCTCTTAGGGGAGTAGAACAGAATTACCCATTGTTAGAAAAAATGTCCTTGGCCTTGGTCACCGCCTCCAGACGACTCCGTCCTTACTTCCAAGCCTATTCCATAGTGATCCTCACTGACCAACCATTGAAAAAGATCATGCAACAACCAGAGCTCTCCGGCAGACTTATGCAGTGGTCGGTCGAACTCAGCTAGTTTGATATCTCCTACCGGCCTCGGATAGCCATTAAGGGGCAGGCTGTTGCCGATTTTATCTTGGAATTCACTAATCTCATCCCAACCACAGCTCCTCCACCCCCACCAACCCCTACCGAACTAGAAGACCCCCACTCCTGGACCCTCAATGTCGACGGATCATCCGGCAGGGAAGGCAGTGGGGTTGGTCTCATCCTCACCACCCCTGGTTATTTCAAATGCGCCCTCCGTTTCTTGTTCGATGCAAGCAATAATGAAGTCGAATATGAGGCGTTCATTACAGGTCTCCGCCTCGCCAGAGACATTGGTGTTAGCCATATCTAAGTGTTCAGCGATTTCCAGCTCATTGTCGGTCAAATCACGGGGGAATTCGATGCCAAAGAAGACACAATACAGGCTTATCTGGATATTGCACTCCCACTCGCTCGCCTCTTCACCAGGTTCCATATCAAGCACATCCCTCGGACCGAAAACTCCAAGGCAGATGAAATGGCTCAGTTGGCTTTGGCAGACCAGTCAGACCTCAGCTACGGTGTCCGCCTCGAGTACCTAGCCCACCCAGCCATTTCCCCAAACCAACAGCAAGTCTACTTCCTCCAAAATGAACCCATTCCTTGGGCGGCCGACATCTTTTTATTTCTGACAACGGGGGAACTACCAGCCGACAAACAGCAAGCCGCCAAAGTGAGGGCTCGGTCGTCCAACTACATTCTTGTCAGCGACCTCTTGTACAAACGCGGCTTTTCACGCCCGTATCTGCGATGCCTCAATCCAGCTCAAGCAACCTACGTAATGAGGGAAGTCCATGAGGGTATCTGTGGTAATCATTCGGGCGCCCGGGCCTTAGCCCACAAAATACTTCGCATTGGTTATTTCTGGCCTACTCTCAATCAGGATGCGACTGACTTTGTGCTCAAATGTGATAAGTGCCAACGTTTTGCCAACATCCCTCATGCTCCTCCCACGGAATTGATCACACTTTGCAGTCCTTACCCATTCGCCAAATGGGGGATCGACCTAGTTGGCCCATTGCCCACTGGCCGAGGTCAAACTAAATTCGCCATCGTCGCCATTGATTACTTCACTAAATGGGTGGAGGCAGAGCCCCTTGCCACAATTACCGAGCGGAACACAACCAGATTCATCTGGCAGTCGATCGTGTGCAGATTTGGCATCCCTCAAGCCATCGTCTCCGACAACGGCAAACAATTCGACAACGCCAACTTCAGGAAATTCTGTGTAGAGCTTCGAATCCAGCCATGTTTCTCTTCCCCAGGTCATTCCCAAGCCAATGGCCAAGTTGAGGTCACCAACCGTTCTCTTCTGAAGATCATCAAAACCAAGTTGGAAGCTGCTAAGGGACTCTGGGCTGAGGAACTACCGAATGTACTCTGGGCCTACCGCACTACCGCTCGAACTCCTACTGGAGAGACCCCCTTTCGCTTAACATACGGCGCTGAGGCGGTCATCCCAGCAGAAATCGGTCTTCCTACCCCAAGGGTTCTATATCCGAATCCAGAACTAACTGAAGAGCTGCGTCGGGCAGACCTGGACCTAATTGAAGAGCTCTGAGAAACCACTGCAGTTAGACGGGCCTCATACCAACAGAAAATGAGAACACACTACAACCGCAAAGTTAGACCGAGGGAATTCGCAGTGGGGGATCTTGTTTTGCGAGAAGCAACTCTTGTCACCAAAAATCCGACTGAGGGTAAACTGGTAGCCAAGTGGGAAGGACCTTACGTTGTGAAAGCCAGACCTCGTCCGAGTACTTACCGACTTTAGGATATGGAAGATCGAGACCTCCCCCATCCTTGGAACGTTGAGCATTTGAAGCGTTATTTTCAATAGAAGTTGTATTTTTGTATTGATCAATCGCTGTATTTTCTTTTTGACAATCTACGCACTTGCATGCTCTCATTCTCTCCTCATATGGTGTAAATTTATGATCAAATGGGTTACACCTTACATGACAACAATCTTGTATCTTAATTATCTGTGTGGTATCTCAATAACTTCTTGATAGCAGCACTCAGCTCCAAGCCTCAGCCAGACTGAGCACTACAAGCCTCAGCCAGACTGAGCACCACAAGCCTCGGCCAGACTGAGCACCACAAGCCTCGGCCAGACCGAGTTACTTAAATCCTCAGCCAGACTGAGCATTACAAGCCTCAGCCAGACTGAGCACTACAAGCCTCAGCCAGACTGAGCATGAAGAGCTCCGCCAGACCGAGTTACTTAAAGCCTCAGCCAGACTGAGCATTACAAGCCTCAGCCAGACTGAGCATGAAGAGCTCGGCCAGACTGGGTTACTTGAAGCCTCAACCAGACTCAGCATGCAGAGCTCGGCCAGACCGAGTTACTTAAAGCCTCAGCCAGACTGAGCATTAAGAGCTCAGCTAGACTAAGTTACTTAAAGCCTCAGCCAGACTGAGCCACCATTGCAACTTCATGATCGTAGCATAATTGCCATACTTAGTCAAATTCCGGTTCAATGTTTTCTAAGTCAGACTGGCTCCTTGCTGGGTCATGATTCACAACTTCACTCTACATTGAGGTTTTCTTACGTTTTAAACTTCACTCTGCATTGAGATTTTCTTACGTCTTAAACTTCACTCTGCATTGAGGTTTTCTTACATCTTATACTTCACAATGATTTTCACAAACATAAGTCGAGGTTCATTGCAGAATCACAAACATAAAAACAACAGCATGCCAAACACAAGTCATAATTTTATTCATTCAATAATTTGTGCATGAGTTTATTACAGCAATTCAAAAAAAAAAAAAAACAAAACAAAACAAAACAAAACAAACAACACACAAAACAACCAAAATCCTAAGTACAAATTTTCTCCACACCACTCACTCCTCTTTACTTGAGGGGAGATCTTCTTCTTCAACGCCCTCATCTAGGGGGGTCTGGGTCACGTCATCTTCATCAATCTTTACACTGCTGAGGTCCAAGTCTGGGAACAGCTCTTCTGCTTTGCGCTTAAACATCTTCCAGCCACTATCCCAGTACTCAGCCATCTCGTGTTTGTAGAAGTCCAACCGCTGGAAGCTCTGGATTACTTCTTCTTCACTCCTGCTCCCAGTGGTCACCCCCGACGGACTAGCCCCCCTAGACGCCTCCCTTGCCAAGTTACTGGCGATCGCAGCATCGATCGCTATTTGGAAGTCAGCAGACCCCTTGAACTGCTCTACTGCAGTGACGCACAAGTTGGGGTATGCTGCCCTCTCAGAGGCTGCCTTGGTCTTCTCTTTCCCTAATTCCTTCTCTAACGCTGCCTTCTCTGCCGCCGCCTTGGCACGCTCGTCTGCAAGATCCCGCTCCAACCCAGCAATCTTCAGGTCTATTTCTTCCTTTTCTTTGACCCACTGGGCACGCAGATCTTCATTACTGGTCATGGCCTCTTCAAACTGCTCATTGGCGACAGTGCAAGCATTTTGGGCATCTTCCAACTTCTTCTGCTCGCTAGCCAACTGGAACTCGAGCGACACCACCTTGCGACGTTCGTCCTCCAGCTCCAACTTGGCCGCGAGCAACTCAGCATGGGCACGATCGGCAACGTTGCTCTGCACCATCGCCAACACCTCCATCTTCTTGGCCTTCTGAGCCTCCTCTAACCCCTTGGCACACGCACTCCGCGTAGCCCTCCTCCAGCCTACACTCTCCTTCTTGAAATTTTCAAGTTGGGTCTCCACCTGCCCCAACCTCTCCCTCTCCTTCCTTACTTCGCCCTTCGCCGCCGCTGCCTTGTTCAACAGGGCTCCTACTAAGGCAGCCACCTTCATCTGGGCAGAGCATAACCCCTTCATCAGCTCAGCCTCTGTAAAACCAGCGACTGAGCGAATAGCTGCGTCTTCCACCACCCCCAAGAGGCGATCTACAGCCATCCTAGCTTCTCTCCCTTCTCCTTCCACTTGCCCAGACACCGCAGGGACGTGGTAGAAGGCGGTCTTCAACCCAGGCCCTTCTCTCTCTGCTTGGGGTGCCAGACCCTCCTTAGGCTGTGGCTCTGCCCTCTTCTCAGTGCCGACCGCTCCATTTTGCACTTATTCCTCAGGGCCAGTTGCCCCACTCTTGGCCCCCTTTGCCGTTCCCCCCAACCCCATTTCAAAAGTCTCTTCCGCTGTCACCTCCTTCTTCCTTTTCAAGGCGGGCTCCCCCTCAGTCTGACGGACTCTCTTCTTTTTCTTCAAACCCTTCATTTCCTTTTTGTTCCTCTCCTTCAGAGGATCCACCGGGGGCGGTCGTAGCTCGAAGATGCCTAGATCCTTCTCCCCCAATGGCCTGGGGCGCGGTCGGATGCGCTCCCTCGCGATCGGTTTCAGTGCAGGCCCAAGTTGTGTCTCTTTGTACTTGTTCACTCGGGCAAACAATATCCTCTCCTCCTCCTTCTCCGCCTTCCTCTGCGTTTCCACCTCTTCCCTTGCTAGGTCCTCTCCCAACGGTTGCGGTCCCAATTTCAGGGAGAACAATGTTGAGAGCAGGACCAGCTCATCCCACCTCACCCCCTTCTCTTCTCTCCATTCCCTCACCCTTTTCACTCGATCCTCAGTCGCCCTGTCCAACTTGGGCTCGACCGATTTGGTTGGCATCTTCCACGTGGTGCGAACTCCCACCCCAACGTTTGCTGTCACGAAAAACCATCTCGGCCTCCATCCCTTCACTGATGATGGAAGACCCACCACCAGCCTTCGCCCTGCCACCGCTTGCAGAGTGACCCAAGTCTCCTGTTGACTGGAAGCCTTGTAGCAGGAGAAGAACTCCTCTACTGTCATTGCCGCCCCTCCGGTCGCCTGAAGCCAGACACTCACGCAGGCTATTATTATCTTCCACGCGTTCGGCATCAGTTGCCCTGGCGCCGCTTCTAGCTTGTTCAGAATATCTACTACCACTTTGGGGAAAGGTAGCCTCGAACCCTTCAGAATGCCTCATTGTACAAACTGAATTCACCCGGCCGCACATCTGATGCCCTTTCCGTGGTGGTGGGCAATCTCAACCCTATCTCCGAGGGTATTTGGTACTTCTTTCTTATTCCCTCCAACTCCTCAGCTATCAGTACAGATCTATCCGGTTTGGTGTGCCAATGGTCTGGCTCCACCTGACTGATAGGCCTCGCGGCCGAAATCATTGTCCTAGGCCGAGGCCGCACCGCTTGACTCGCTCTCTCCCCCTCCCTACGCTCTGTCCGGTATTGTTTTGCCAAGTCAACCGCGTCATCGTCGCCTAAGGGATCAACCCTCGCGGTTGTTGCTTCCTCTTGTGCCATCTCTCTCGTATGTCTGCAAATAGCTTCGGATACGGGTGCAAGAAAATTCAAAAAGTGTTGCAGGGGTGTATCGTTAGCAACGAAGAAGTTTACACTTTGAATGTTTTGATTTTCACAAAAAAGTAGGTAAACGAATAATACCAAAAGCCCAAGGCTTGCCCGTATTCCAAGGGTCACAATTAATTTTCGCCAGTTTGAAAGTTTTCCCAAATTTGTCAAAACTGTCTTTTCAAACACCCTATAATGACCTATCGTTTCACTTCTTGCCCAACGTCTAACCTTCTCCGCTCCAGGATTCTGCCACGTGTACGACCATGATTCAATGCCCCATTCCCCTACCCTGTCCTTTCCACTTCAAATCACCACATGCCCCGCCGTCTCTCGAGTACCGCGCACCACCACCCACCCTTCGTGGTCGGCCCTCCTCATGGTCGGCCCCTCCACTCGGCCACCCTTCGCGGTCGGCCCTCCTCATGGTTGGTCCCTCTATTCGGCTACCCTTCACGATCGGCCCTCTCCGTAGTCGGTCCCTTCGCTCAGCCACCCTTCGCCGTCGGCCCTCCCCGTAGTCAGTCCCT
>JAXFYN010000751.1:0-49847 GCA_036172215.1 Camellia granthamiana | reverse complement strand
AAATAATTAACTTTAAAATTAAACAGCAAAACAATTAAAATGCACACAAAAAAAAAAAAATTTAAATTTTAACTACTTTGTCACAATTTCACTTATGTTTTTTTCCCATCTTTAATGCTATGTTTTAAGTTCTAAATAAAAAATACATGAATTATAATGTAATTAGTAAAAATTAAAGAAAAATATAGTAAATTATAAATATATTATTATTTTCTAAGAGTTTCATAATTTTAATTTGTCATATATTAGATTTATAAGACGATGTAGTATACTATGTGTATAATAATTACTTCTTTTTTTTTCTTTTGGTTTTTTTGAAACTCAAAATCAAAAAATTAAATAACAAAATGAAAATGATAAATAATGAACCACCAGTGACCCCTATCTTCTTGTCTTTCCTAAAATCAATATTTACCTATCAAGTATAACTTCTAAATTTTCTCACATTCACTAGCTTTAACGGCCCACATTGAGCTCTTTTCTCATTCTCCTCCCTTATTCACTTCGAGACTTTCATGATCCTAATCATCTAACTTTTCTCTTGTTAGACATCTTTGTCAATTGCCCTCATTTTGTCACCTTCATTTTGCTAAACCATTTTGCTAAACCCCTCAACTTAGTTATATTCGTATATAAAATACTGAATTTGGTTAGTCTACATTTTTATATATTTTTAAATTGAGTAATGTTAGAATTTTCATATTTCTATATTTTATATGGTTACTAATTACATCATTTAATAGGCTCTACATGATATACATGAATAGTGTCCTCTAAAATATGATATCAAATGTAGCCAGTATAAATTATTAAAATTTTATTTTGAACATCATTTTTAAAGATTGCAAATTTAAATAACTAAAATTTAAGTAAGAAAATGTCTATTATCATGTATAGATTTTTTCTAAAGTGTTTTTCTTATAAAAATTTCATTTATGTCATAGAATATATATATATTTTTTAAAAAAAAGATAACTATTTTTTCTCATATTCTTCTTAAACTTCAAAATTTGAACTCCAAAGTCTATCAATTATTGCTTATATTATATTTGACTTACATATAAACTCTCTTTTCCTTTTTTAATTCTAAATTAGATATGTTTGGATCGGTTAATAATTTTACGCAACATATATTTTTAAATTTTTATAAACTGAAATTAATATTTTGAAGCTCTTAAAACATTTTGGACAAAAAGTTATTTTGCGTTAATATATAGATAATAATAGATTTGAAAAAATTATCACTCAAAAATAATAATTATAGTTTCATTTGTCAATTAAAAATAAAGTGATAATTTCAAAACATGTATGCTTTCTATTATAGAAATTATAGTCAGATTATTGCTCATTACAGATTGATGATTATAATTATAGAAAACTAAAAATTTACCATACTGATTAACAAAATATTTAAATTAAATGAAAATAAGAAAGAACTAATAATATAATTAAAGAGCTCATAATATTATAATATAATGTTATTAATTTTTATAATTTTATATCTGGTGTATTTTCATATTATAAATTTTTAATAAATTATTTTTAAAAAGTATCATGATTTTAGAGAATATATTACCTTATTGATCAATAAATGATGTGATTTTAATAATTTAAATGCCAATCTATTAATAATTTTTATAATTTACCCTATTGTTTCTCTTTTCCAATCTATCAATAATTTAAATGCCACTTGGACATTAATTACTTATATAACTACAACGCTGCTTGGTAGCTCGAGAGGAAGTTGGCTCAACTGGCTCGAAATCCAAAACGACGTCGTTTTAGGTTTTTTTTTTTTTTTTTTTCCTTCTCTCTCTTTTCTTTGTTCTGAAACAGAGAGGCGAAGAAGATGAAGATAAAAAAGAAGAAGAAGAGAGAAAAGAGAGCTGGGGACCAAGAGAGAGAGAGAGAGACAGCATCAACATCAACAACAACACATCATCATCAACAATAATCAACAATCACAAAAAAATAATAATAATAAATAAATAAATAAAGAATAATGTATACATAGATCATCAAATTTTATACACAGATCATCAAATTGTATACATAAGTCATCATCATCATCAAAAAAAAAAACCGAGAGAGCATCAAATTTCATTTTCTTCATTCCCTCTCATCCCATTAACACATCATCATCAACACCAGATATGTGTATACATATATCTACACACACACAAACACATATATATATATGAGTGAGAGAGAGCCACAAGATCTATACACACATCATCATCAACACCAGATCTGTGTATATACACAGATCTATACACACACACACACATATAAGAGAGAGAGAGAGAGAGAGAGAGAGAGAGAGAGAGAGAGAGCCACCAACCGGCACCGCCATCACCGTCTCCTTCTTCTCTTCCTCCCCTTTCTCTCCATCTTTTCTCCTTCTCTTTCTCTCTCATCTCTTCTCTCTTTCTTCTCTATTTCAGAAGGAAGGGAAAGAAAAGAAAAGAAAAGAAAAAAAAAAAAAAGGAATACCCAAAACGACATCATTTTGGGTATTCGAGCCACTTCGGGCCAATGGTTTTCAAGCTACCAAGTATTATTCATATAACTAATGGTAGTTAGTCGTGTAAAAATGGTCCGCGGCCCGTGGGCGGCTTGAAACCCACTCGCAGCCCTGGGTGGGCCTGGCTGGGACCCTCGACCTAGGCGTGGGCCATCATTTTGAAGCATGGCTTGACCAACCTAGCCCGACCCATGGCTTAGCCCATCAACTCGCTCAAAATCCATTCGAAGCCCAATCCGCCTAAGGCCCGGTGTAATTTTTAGTGGAAAAGAATAAAATTTTGGTAGGAAAAATAGAAAAAAATTAAAAAAAAAAAAAGTTTAGGACCACCCAGGACTAGCCCAAGCCCGAGCCAAGGCCCCGGTCTGTCAGCTCGCCTAAGGCCCAAATACCCCCTAGGCCTGGGTCTGGGCCTAAGCCTAATTTTCTAGCCTGTGGATCGGCCCGGCCCGGCCCGGCCCAAATTTTGGCGGGAACTTGGGCGGCTTGACATGTGCTAGACAGGCCCAATTTACACCCCTAATGGTAGTTTAGTCTTAAATTTTTTGAGGCCGTGGAAATCGAAAGGATTGGTAGATAGGTAAATATTTAAGGATAAAATTCAAAATTTCAAGTTAGAGTTATTTAAAGAGTCACTAGAGTTTTGTCTGGTCCTTAATTTCAATGTCATAAAATTAATCGTAATATGCGCAAACTAACCCAAAATTTGAGTTTACAAAAAAAAAAAAAGAAAGAAAAAGACGGTGGATTGAATTATTGTTATATTCCATTTTTGTAGGCTGCAGGCAAAGATCTGCGATGAAGAAATAGATCACCGGATCATATTAGAAAATACACACTCTTTAAAAGGGTGTATACAATATAGAAGTTAATTACTTCAAAAGTTATAACTAAATAATTTTCAATCATAACTAAAAATAAAAATAAAAATAAAAATAAGTAGTAAGCAAACACCATAAAAAATATAATTAAAGACCTTTTTTATCATAACTAAATAATAATCATAATGACTCATAACTAATATCACAACGAATCATTACTAAGTCATAAATAAATATCACAAATATCATAACTAAGTCATGTAATACAAACTCCAAAATAAGGTGTCTATAATAAAATTTCTGGTAGATAACCACATCGCTTTCTTTCTTATATTTTATTTATTTTGATATAAAAATAGTTAATTGCCTGTCAATTTTATTTATTTATTTATTTTAGGTTTTTTTTAAAAATTTAGAATCATGAAACACATACTTCTAATAATATGTTTACGTGTCTAGCCATGAGCTGGCTTGGTTATTTTATTTTTGAGTTTATGTCATTCTAAAGATAATAAAACCAAACAACGGAAGAAACAAACGAAATTTTGAAATCAAATTTAAAATGAGATACATTGTCTTACTGGGCTATTTTAGGAAGATGGCTATAATCAGCTTTTTGGTGAAAAGTTACTTATGAGCAACTTTTTTGTGAAAAAGGAAGTGCGTTATAATCTGGGAAGTAGATTATAACTCCCCAAAATAGGCCATCTTGGGTCTATGCCGATCTATATGTACCCATGCACTGGTTCTATTTATTTAGGTGGTGAATGATATAACCTAGCATTCAATCAATTTCAGCTGCACACAAATTAACTTTCTTTTTTTGATTTTTAGGATTATGATATTATCAGATAAAAAATGACTAGAAGCGTAATATTTTGTGAGTCAATAATAAGTCCTAACCTATCAATCAAAACTTCTAATGTATATAATTTTTTCTAATAACTTGACTATTGATTTTCTTTTCCAATCTTGTCAATAATTTAAATGCCACTTGGACGTTAATTACCTATCTATCTATACTATATATTAAGAAAAAGAGAGTTTTTAACTTTATGACATGAGTATTTTTCATATTATAAACTTTTAATAAATTATTTTTTAAAAAGTATCATGATTTTAGAGAATATATTACTTTATTGATCAATAAATGCTGCGATTTAAATATTTTGAAAAAAAAAATTTAATTTGATTTCCATATAAAATGTTTCGAAAGAGTTAAGTTTAAATGTTTAAATATGTTACCATATTGATCAAATGACCAATAGTTTATTGACATAAATATTTTTATATTTTTTAAATTCAAAAAATTGAGAAAAAAATAGAGACTTTGAATTACAAATAGTCTTAAACATTTTTACTTATATCATATAATATAATATTTTTTTCGGATAAAAAAAAAAACTCATATATATATATATATGTTGTAGTGAGGTCAATAATGATTATTTTTTGTTTGTCCTAATCATTCAATAAAAACTTTTGGTATGTATAATTTTTTTCTAATAATTTGGCTATTGTTTCTCTTTTCAAATCTATAAATAATTTAATAGGTAAATTATCAATAGGTCTTAATAGTTAAAATTAATTCTCATCAAATCCTATTAAAAATAAGTCATAATAAAATTGTCGCTAAAACTAATTTTTTGTGACATTTTTTGCATATGTTTTTTGTTACGATTTTTATAAATTGTCGCTAAAATTTACAATTAGCGACATGTTTCTGTGACAATTTTTAAACTGTCGCTAAAAATTGAAAATTAGTGACGTTTTTTATGACAATTTTTAAAAAAACATTATAATTAGTGACATTTTTTGTAAGAATTTTTAGACTGTCGCTCAAAATTAACAATTAGTGATATTTTGTAATAGTGTTTGATAAAAAGCGCTAATAATTATTATAGCACCTATTAGATAATAAGTTTATTTATGAGGACCTATACATAAGTTTTCCTAATTTAAATGCCACTTGAACGTCAATTACCTATATAACTAATGATAGTTTAGTCTTCAATTTTTTTGACGCAAGTGAAAATTTAAAGGATTGGTATGTAGATAAAGACTTAATGATAAAATTCAAAATTTTAAGTTTGAGTCATTTTAAGAGTCACTCGAGGTTTGTCTAATCTTTAATTTTAAGGTCTTAAAATTAATCAAAATGCGCACAAATTGATCCAAAATTTGAGTTTAAAAAACAACAAAAAAAAAAGAATCCAAAATTTGAGTTTAAAAAACAACAAAAAAAGAAAAAAAGAAAGAAAAAAAAAGTCGATGGACTAAATTATTGTTATTTTTCATTCTATAGGCTGCAGGCAAAGTTACCGGACCACCGGACCATATTAGAATGGAAAAAGACAGGGACCTCCACTGGGGGAGACCCTAGCATCCCTAGTGGGTACTGATTGGTCAATGTTTTTTTTTATTTTATTTTTATTTTTTATATCAAATCACCAACTCCCACATGTGTGTGGGAGTGGTGGGGGTGGGGGTGGGGGTGGGGGAAGAGTGGGGTCTCAATCAAAATCCTATTAGAAAATACACTCTTTTGAAAGAGTCTACACAATATACAAGTTAATTAGTACAAAAGTTATAACTAAATAATTTTCAATCATAACTAAAAATAAAAATAAAAATAAGTCATAACTAATTGCCACAAAAAATATAATTAAAGACTTTTTCAATCATAACTAAAATAATAATCATAATGAATCATAACTAATATTACAATGAGTCATCAGGACTCGTTTGGAAACATGCTATTTTAGTAACTTTTAAACTTTTTACGAAAAGATGTGCCAAAAAAGAAAGAGAGTGATGTGATAATTTATAGCGACATTTTTACTTTTTAATTAAAATGTATAATTGAAAAACAAAATCATAAATAAATATCACAAATATCATAACTAAGACATATAATACATACTTCAAAATAAAGTGTATATTATAAAATTTTCGGTAAATAACCACATCGTCTTCTTTCTTACACTACACGAAGTGTCACTTTTGGGTACCAAAAGATTGGTCGCCAAAAGTCCAAAATTTGGTCGGTGATTGTATTTTGCGACTAAGAAGTTTTGTCACCAAGTTCGTCGCCTATACCCTGTCGGCGATAGTATTGGCGACTAAAATTTATTTGGTCGCCAAAAGTGCATTTGCCTACTAAATTTATTTTAGTCAGCAAATGTTAGCTTTCGGCCACTAAAACCATTAGTCGCTGAATGTGATTTTTGGCTACTACCATTCGTGTGGTCGGGGAAAGTGTGACTTTTTGCTACAAAAGAATTAGTCACCGAAACTTAACATTTGGCTACGAATCCGTAGTTAGTCGGCAATTGTGACATTTCAGCCACTAATGTTTTAGTCACTAAAAGTTCTAAATGGAAATTTTAACCAACTATTTATTACTTTTTGCTACCAAATGTTTTAGTCGCCAAATGTTTTTGCTACTAAATTATTGGTCGCCAAAAAATTCCAACTATGTATTTGGCTACCAAAATATTTGGTGGCCAAATATTTTCTGTTTTTTTTTTTTTTTTTTTCCAAAAAAATTCTAAACAACCTACATCCATGTTTAATACAACCTATACGTACATAATACAGGATTCCATATAACCCAATATAACCCATCAACGCTAAATATATTATCAAGCATTCAACAACGTGCATACATTCTAGTTCCAACCATCCAAAACATTAAAAATAAATGTTCAATTCTATATATAATACAAATTCTATATGAACCAAGTCTAATCCAACGTCAATAATTTCGTTTCATACATAATACAGATGACTGTCAAACATGATTTTGAACAACCATTTCATGGCAATATAGAATAGGTTCTCAAGAACAATGGTCAAGCCTGGCCTCATAGTAGCCGGTGATCTTGCTTTTAGAAATCAATAATACAACCAAGGTTAATAATCTATTACATAAATATTTTAAGTATCAGGCTTCTCTACAGCCTAAACTTGGATTGAACTATGTCAGATTTTTATGGGCCAACCACATAACCGACATCGATGATCCGAACTGTTCAATGAGCAGGGCTGAGAGTTAGATAATACATCCATATCCACCACTTGGGAATTTGCTGCAAGAAGCAATATAAAATGCAAGTTAGGTCAACATCTCTAGAGTTTATGAAAATAACGCATTTTTTAGAAGACATCAAAAAGTTCTTTTTCAAATTTTCAGCAATTGTTTTTCTCACAAAAATTAAAATAACAAGTGTTAACTAAAACCAATGCAGATACCACACTGAGTAAAGGTTAGTAGCTTACCGGTTGAGGAATCAGATACTAGAGAACAGGCTCAACATTGTGTAGAAGGCTGACTGTAAAATTGCAGCCACTGGAAAGGTCAGTGTCAATGCAACAAACAGCATTCCAAGATAAGTGAAGTAAAGAAATGTACAAAACATGGCATAAAAGTACCAGAAAACCTTACAAGCTGACCAATAATACCCAATCATTGGATATGCAATGATGACAAATGCAATCACTTGGACTAGGAGATACAGAACCTCAACCGTAACCTGCAAAATTAGCACGTGCATTTAAATTTGGACAAGGTGGATTTGGTTAGCTCTAGTATTCGATTGAAAAAATCATAGTGCAATAAGCTAGCATTCTGGAGGACAAGACAGTTATAAAGAAGCCCGCTGCATAAAGCATTATTGATTTCCAGAAGCTCTACGAAAAATGCCAAAAACATTGAAATAGCTCAACTGACTCTTCGAAGCTTTAGGTACTAAGAGGTTAAAACTTTGATCCCATTTTGAGAAAATCAAGTATTTAAGAAATTTATACCTGAGCAAGTGCATAAGCCCACGAACCATACATCTAGATCGCTCCGTTGCGGCATATGGTAAAACTAATGAGGAATTATTTATGCCCAAGAAGATCGTAGCAGAGAATATTGAACAAAGTGGATTGAAGACACCCTATTGGCTATTTCTATCAAATAAAAGGATTATTTATGTTAGACACGTACAGAAGTCTATCCAATAAAATAATAATGGAATCCCAGATCTAATAATGTAGTAATTACAGTTCAAATGAATCAGGAGGTGGAGTACTCCACCTATTTACATGCTCTCTATTGTTCCTACAATCACAATGAACGAAAATGAATCACAAAAATGAAAATTGTTATCATAAAACAATCATTATTGTATCACAGCAAGCAAGTTTGTAATGACCATCCTAACTCAAAAGAGAAAGAAGTGGTGAGCAGTTGAACTCACTGATACAAGACACAGTTCTTATAAACTTGGGCGAAATCAATGCAAAGTTGAGCTTCTGCTGATCTAGAAGTGATCTCTAACATCCATGTTGCTGGATTGTAATTATTTCTGATCTTTTGCACCCCTGAGGTAGCCTGTTAGAGAGAAATGGTTGTAATTAATATGATCAATACTTCAATTTCTGCTCTTTTATGTATTCTTGTAGCAAACTGACCTCAAATATTCTATGACACTGCTTGAATGCTGACCCAATGGTCCAGAGTAAATAACCTGTCCGCCGGCTTTCAACAGAATTAACTACAATGTAAAGGAGGCATTAGACTTAATTAATCTACATTGAATAAAAAATATGGAATTAGATTAAAAGACCATTTTTAAATGGTGGATGTTCTCTAGAAACAAATGTAAAAAATGTCCTGCTTATTGAAAAAGAAACAAAATGTAACAGTAATGTAATGCAATAGACGGAAAGACTCAATATTCCAAACTCTTCAAATCAGGAGGTATGGTAGGCCTTGAAGCTTGTCACATTAATGTATCATTTTCTGAGTCAAGCTTACACTATTGAGCTAGAAATTCATTCAAAGCAAGTCCAACCTCGCCATATGTCAACGGGGCAACCCGAAATCCCCACTTCAACCATGTTGGCATAGAGGCTGCAAGCAACAAGATAGCTTAGCTTAAGTTCATCTTCTTAAATAATCATCCAAAAATCAGATTGGAAGAGTGATCGAAATCTTACATTTTGGGATGATGAAGCCACTAAAAAATAAGACAAACTATACAAACAAACTACCAGCTGTTGTAGAAGCAACTGCGGTGCTGAAGACAGATGCCACAAAACGAAACATGGATGTAGCTGCTAAGTGTAGAGCTAAAAATAGAATGAACTGGAGAAAGAACCTAAGATACAAGGCAATGATAGAAATTAATTCAAAATTCCCATTCAGTTTCAGAAGGGTGTGTATGTGTATGGTGTGAATGTTTATTTGAAAGTACCAGTAAAGCTTCAGGTTGCTACATGACTAATCTGAGTAGTTGATTCAAATATTGGTAAAACAGTGACAACTTGCTCAAATCAAAGACATATTTGGAGAAAAACAAAATATATATATAGAAGAAAAAGTATGGCCAATAATGACAAAATATCCTCCAAACACATTCATCCACGAAGTAAACCAGACAATCATATCCAGTGCACTCAGAAAATCAAAAAGAAGAAAAAGCATTTCAGATCCCTTATCTTTCTTAACAGAACTTCAATTAATTATGTAGTAAAAATACAAGAACAGAAAATAAAGCTAAAGGAACAAACAAAAGCACTATAATATAAGAAAACATTATGAGGAGAGAAACTTTGCTTTTCAAATAAATAATTTCTGAGAACAACTTCATTCAAAGCACTAGATGTGTAGAACAAAGTTCCCGACAGCAAACCTTTTTGACATCTCCGGTGGTCACCAGAGGTCTAGCAGAATCATGGATGCAGACAAGTTCAGACTTTACATCAACTGCCTGTAAACAAAACAGTATGTATCAGTTAAAAAGTTTGCCAATAGAAAAATGTCTTTGTTTAATAAATATTTGGAAAGAATGTCCTCATTTCTTCCTTTTAATTAGTCAATAAAATTAATTTTATTGTTGATAAAAAAAAAATGGAAAGAATGACAAACTAATTCAAATGGTTTGGGATACTAATTCAAATGATTATTGGTTGCCAAACTTCAATGCCTACATATTTTATTGGCTTCAACACATAAAGGATTTGGGATACTTTAATAGTAATGAGACACTGCATTAGCTTGGGATATGGATTAAATGAATAAATGTATAAACAATAAATGAATAAAAAGAGACGAAAAGATTATCAAAGACAATTGAGCATGAAGCGTCAGTTTTCGCAATACCTTTCATCACTCAAACCCGGGAAGCATCAATCATTCCATCTCCAAAACAGCCCCAAAGGGTGTCACGTTTGAAGACCCTGTTAATTGAGCCACATTTATCCAACTCTGTGTAAATCCCAGCATAACTATGCACAGTATCAGAACAGTGCCACAAAAATGCTCTAATTCTGGCTCTATATATGGGTTCCTTGATTGAAAATCCATCACAGACATTTTATGAAACAGCTTATCTGCTTCCCCAGAATTGACATAGACTAACGAGAACACAACAATGTTGCTAACCTTTTATGCTATATACTATTGATACTAGCCTGATTGAAACAAGAGTTGTATATGGATCTACAAAGAATGACCACTACCTAACTAGCACATATATATATGATTACATAAAAAAATGCTTTAGATTGAAACAAGAGTGATGAAAAACATGGTTATAAAAAGAGTTGATTCATGTTGAAATCTTACTGACAGAGTTGAAGGTCAACCTCCAATAGATTCAACAACAATAGACTTCTCAGAGCAATTATATGATCATACTTAAAGTGTTTACATATATATCTAACAATAAATGAATAAATGTATGAACAATAAATGTATAAACAATCATTTTTCTCACATACATCGATTCTGGTTCAGGGACATTTTGTTTCTATCTTCTTTCTATTTGCCTCTCTTCTTGTTCTTCTTTCTATTCTTTGAGTTTCTTTACAACAAATGATGCTTTATGGCACTCTTTAAACTAACATGACTATAATTTTTGTGGTCTTGAAGAGCCATTGCATAGGCTTAAGAACAGTTTGTTGTCATTTTTGGTTTTTGTTGACACCTTGTTGTGTAACATATTCTTCCTCTTTGTTGGCCTTTTATTTTCTTTTATCAGATTTTCTCTACTGTATTTGGGTTGCATCTGTCTGATGCCCCTTTTATAAAAAAATCTTTCTTACTAATAAGAAAACACCCCATTTAACTGTTCGCAACTGTCCCTGATTTGTTTTGTTGCAAACTACCCTATTCTTCTTCAAAGTGCTGAAACTTTTAAAGATCCTGCACATGTCCTTCAACGAAACAGCTTTGCAAAAGAAGCTATGTTACATAATTCTTTTGTGAATCAAGAATAACCAACTTCTAATCAAAAGTATAACATAAAGATTTCCAGAGCAATAAGATAAACTAGCTTAAATAATGAATGCAAGATGCTAGTCAACACTGTTTGTAATAAAGATTGCGCAACTTACTGTTTTAATTTGGTAGCAAGAGCATCCACTTGCATATATTTTTCAGATTCATAATACTA
Organism: Camellia granthamiana; assembly: GCA_036172215.1. Classification (NCBI taxonomy): domain Eukaryota; kingdom Viridiplantae; phylum Streptophyta; class Magnoliopsida; order Ericales; family Theaceae; genus Camellia; species Camellia granthamiana. The sequence goes on along the minus strand of JAXFYN010000751.1, from coordinate 38,055 downwards.
AACTAACAGAACAAATTTGGAGACTCCATATATGATAATTCATTCATGATTAAATATATCAATTTATACACAAAAAAATTTAAAATTCAAAGGCAACAGAATTGAGATCATAACACCTTAAAATGAACTTTGAGATTGGAGTCCCTGGCTTTGCAGGCTACAAAAAAACAAAGTAAAACGAATTTCTCTGTTACAGCTCGAAAAACAAATTGAGAGAGAGAGAGAGAGAGAGAGAGAGAGAGTGAGAGAGTGAGAGAGAGAGAGGTCACCATGATTCAGTATAAACAAATGCTGAATAAAGCACGCTGAAGAGAGCCACCAAACAAGTTTGCAAACCCTGCAAGTACAATGAGACTATGAGGTACAACATTCAAAATGAGAAGAAAATTTGAGATAAACAAACCCATTAGGGCAAGAATTAGAAAGAGAGAGAGAAAAAGAATATAAAACTGAATCGAAATTAAACTGAATCAAGAATATAAAGCCTTAGAGCAACAATCAGAAAGGGGGAAATAGAGGAAGGGAGACAGAGACACAGAGACACAGCTCGATCGAAAGAGAGAGCAAGAGAGCCAGAGCGAGCGCGAGCGCGCAGAGAGAGAGAGAGAGAGAGAGAGAGAGAGAAAGAGAGAAAGAGAGAGAACCTGTGCTCTGCAGCAATGGTGATGGCGATCTGCAGAGGTGGCGGTGGCAGTGGCGGTGGCGGTGGTCTGTGGTCATGTGAAGTGGGGTGAGGTTTGGTGTGGTGAAGGAGAATAAACAGAGAACAGGAGCGAATGTTATATATATATATATTACACCATTAGCGACTAAAACTTTTTAGTCGCCAATTAATTTTTCAAATCCCTCTGAAATTTAAAATATCTCCCTCCAAATATTTTAATTTTTGGGCGACTAAAATTTCTTTTTGTCGCTAAAAATATGTTTTTGGCGACCAAACTTTTGGTCGTCAAAGATAAAATTTAATTTTTTATTTTACATTTGCCGACTAAAGGTTTTAGTAGCCAAATCTATACCTACGGCGACTAAAATTGTTTTTGGTCGCTGAAAATCAACTTTTGGCAACTTAAATTTTAGTCGCCAAAAGGTAAAAATTAATTTTTTATTTTACATTTGCCGACTAAAGGTTTTAGTAGCCAAATCTATACCTACGGCGACTAAAAGTATTTTTGGTCGCCAATTTCTAGCATTTTTGCCAACTAAATTTCTTTTAGTCGCCAATTGTGATATTTTTAGCTACTAAAATTTTTTTAGTCGCCAATTGTAATATTTTTAGCTACTAAATTTTTTTTAGTAGCCAATAATGAACATTCCCCTACGAAAAAAAATTAGTAGCTAAAAAGCTGACTTTTGCCGACTAAAATTAATTTTGGTAGTCAATTTCCACACTTTTGGCAACTATATTTGTTTGGTAGCCAAAAATGGTCGCTAAAAATGTGTTTTCTTGTAGTGTTATATTTTATGTATTTTGATATAAAATAGTTAATTAGTCGGGGTGTGAATTGAGGTGATTTGTTGACCTGCCAATTTTATTTATTTTAGGTTTTTATTTTTATTTTTTTAGAATCATGAAACACTATTACTATAACTTCTAATAATATGTTTACGTGTCTAGCCATGAGCTGGCTTGATTATTTTATTTTTAAGTTTGTCTCACTCTAAAGATAAACATTAAAACAGCCAAACAACGGAACAAACAAACGAAATTTTGAAATCAAATTAAAATGATATACATTGTCTTACTATCTTGGGTCTATGCCGATCTATATGTACCCATGCACTGCTTCTATTTATTTAGGTGGTGAAGTAACTTAATGATATAACTTATCATTCAATCAATTTCATCTGCACACAAATCAACTTTTTGTTTTATTTTTAGGGTTAACCACACTCTCTACTTTTTATTAGCTAAAGTACAAAAAAAAAATACACTCTTTATTTTACCTAATTACTTTAGTTATTGTGTCCTCCATGGTTTTAAAAATTTGAACATTTTTTAGATATTTTCTATTTTTTTTAATCTTTCTTTTCTTTCTTTCTTTCTTATTATATATATAAAAGAAAATTTTAATTGAAAACTCTTTTTCAAGGGTCTCCTCTGTTAAGGAATCCCATTAAGAGCTTGAAATTATTGTGAGAGTCTATACCTATTTATAAGAAAAAAAATCTTCCAAAAAAACTCAAGAAATCCATGTGGGATTCAATCAAATTTATTGGAGGGAGAATTGAAATTTTGATATCCCTCCAAAATTTTAGCTCTTATTTCAATTCAATTATTTGAATTAAAATCATATGGAGGAAATATTGAATATTTGATTTTCTCTTCCATAATTAAAATTATTAATATTTTAAAATATATTATTATATTTTTTAGTAAAAAAAATATTAGGAAAAATATTTAAGATAATTTAATATTTTATTTTTTTTAATTTTTAATTTTATTACTTATATTTTATTTAAATATAAATTTAATATATTTATTACGTCACGGTTCGATTCCGATTCAACCAGTGACCCGTCCACCCGATCTCTTTTCCGGTTCGATCACCGGTCCGGTTTTTAAAACATTGGTGTCTCTAACCATGCTCTTTATTTTAGCTAATCATTTAACTAACTTAATTAGTTTTAAAAGAAAAAAATACTAATTGTTGATATTTTACTAATATAAATTTGCAATAATAATAAATTTGCCTATACAAACATACAAAACTTGTAAAATGAGGGGAAAAAAATACAAAATACAAAATTAGTTATTCCGTAATTCATCAAATAAAATTGAAACAACATATAAAATTGCTACATACACACACACACACACACATATATATAATATAAAATCCCAAATCCAAGACATAAATATACAAAAATCTAAAATATATGCATACATAATTGTTTGGAGAGTCTTTGGGGCTCTTCAATTGTAGCCACCAAAAAAATAGGATGGTAAAGTAGCTAGCCCAGTAGCTAGTCCATTGGAGCTCAAAATTAGACTTACATTAGCTAAAATGCCTAATAAGTCTTGTTTAACTATCCCTTTGGATTACTAGATAAAAGATGAATAGAAGAGGGTGTTTTAGGAAGTTGGTAAACAGCTGACTTTTTGGCTTTTTGACTTTTTTAGTGACTTTTTTGACAAAAAGCTAAGTTGTTTTGGATAAAAAAAAAATTGACTTTTTTAACTAAAAAAATTAAAAAGCCAAAAAGTTGACTTTTTATTTATGTTGCCAAAAGACCACATATTATGAAATCATTAATAATTATTTTTTCTTTGTCCTAATCTTTCAATCAAAACTTTTAATATATATAATTTTTTCTAATAATTTTACTATTGTTTTTTTTTTTTTTCCCAATCCTGTCAATAATATAAATGCCACTTGGACGTTTATTACCTATCTATCATACTATATATGAAGAAAAATAGAGTTCTTAATTTTAAGAGCTCTAGGAGTTTGAAAACTCCAATCAAATTATGTTGATTTTTGATTTTTTTTTTTTTAAAAGAAGAAAAATATCATTAACAACCAAAAATTGAAATTGAAAGTTTAAAATTTAAATTAATAGTCAACAAATAATTTATTGAATTTACATATCATTTAGGAATTTAAATTTCAAAATACACATGATTTAAGGAATTGTTTTTCATAAGTAAAATATATACATATATCTAATTAGCATAAATTTACTTTAAAAAAAAGGGAAGTTTACACAACAAACATTTTTCACTGTTTTCACATAAAATCTTTTTTTATTGTTCCATCTCTACCTGAATAAATATTCTTTACTCTCTCTCTCTCTCTCTCTCAAAATGGTGATTGTGAAAATGGCGAAATATCAATAAATCTCAAATAGTAATTTTATGGACTGTTTGTTTCCCCCTTTTTTTTTTTCCTTATGGACCAAAATGTCCTATTTTAGTGTGAATTACATAAAGAGTCACGTATAAACGTGCATGTATTATGTGTTAAGGGATAAATATGAGTTTTCTCATAATGTTGAAATTACTAAATGTGATACTTTAAAAAAAAAAAAATTAGTGTATTTTTTTCAAACGTAACACTCTAATGTAACACACTAAAAAACTCTTTAGTGTACTTTTCTCAAATATAACATTCTAAAAATACTAATTAGTATATTTTTCCCAAATGTAACACACAAAAACTCTTTAGTATACTTTTCCTAAACGTAATACTACAATATAACATATTAAAAAACTACTTAGTGTACTTTTTTTAAATGTAATAATGTAACATTCCAAAAAAAACTCCTTAGTGTACTTTTTTCATACGTAACATTCCAATTTAACACACTAAAAAACTCCTTAGTGTATTTTTCTCAAACATAATAACATAACATTCAAAAAAACTTTAGTGTATTTTCTTAAACGTAATGCTTTAATCAATATAACACACAAATTTCTTAATGTACTTTTTTAAACTTAACACTCTAATGTAATACTCCAATATAATACTAGAAAACCAAACTAATAGAAATGTATATTTCAACGCTCGACAACCAACATTTCAACAACCAATCCCTCCAAAAAAGAATATTCCACGCCTCACATTTCCATTCCCATCCTTAAAAACGAATCAGAAAATTAGAAAAATGAATCACAAAAGGATATACGCTTCACTTAAACTCAAATGACATGAAATTAAATAAATATAACTTTCCAAAATAAAAAGGACTAATTAATTCATAAGAAAACTCGTAGAACTAAATAAATCAATATTCCCCCATGTAGAAGTTATGGGTAAATTTTCCTTGTGAAAATTTCATTAGTATTTAAATTTATTTCTTTTTATTTTTGCCTTTCATTCAAGCTTAATCTCCATGTTCATTCAGTCTTTGTTAGCAACGGAACAACAATAAACCAGACCTATATGAAAACATGACCATGGATGTAACGCCCTAAAAATAATGATAACCGATACAACTTACACTCTCAAACATACATGCAGAAGCTTACTAATATCAATCATTTAATGGTTATAAACATTTCCAAAAATTATCTTTCATTCATTGATCCCCTTACGATGTTACAAACAACGTCACATACAATAATACATTCATCAATCTTACGTTATGAATATATGGCATGTGATAGATATATTGAAACAACAGTAACTAAACACAAGTATATGCCCTAAAGACTATAAGTTTCCAAGACTTTGCTTAGTTACAACAAAAGTGGGTCAGAGCCTAATACAAATAAAGTCCTATGCTTGTACAAAATAGATTTACAAGACAAAAATTAAGCGACCCTTCAGCTCTACAGTCCTCTCGAGCTAACCCCTTGGTAGAGGCATACCATCGGCACCTGAAAGTTAATTTCCACATAGGGTGAGCTAAAACTCAGTAGAGGTAAGTTTAATGATCTGTATGATGCTTAACAAAGCTTGCATATGAAATGCCATTGCAAAAATATACGTTTTCCCTTTTTAAACAATGCTATGCCAAGTGCAATTTACAATTGATAAACTGTTATCTCAAAACAGAAAATAAGGCAGTAAATACACACACTGGGAATCTATAGGTACTTGTTTGCAAATATTCTATGCAAGTACTACCAAAAGTCATTTTATCGGTACTAATCGGAAGGATCGTCACCTAACCGCGTGGATTTCTGAACTTTCACCAAGAACACAAAGGCCAACATAAATAACCATAACAACACCCTTAACCAGATTCTCTAAGGTATTCACCCATTTTTCTCAAAACAATGATTTTCACTACATAGGTATAAAACAATGTTCAAATTGGATGCGTGAGTGAGTGGGTTTCCGTTAACCTAGTTCACATGCAATTTATACAACAAGCAATGCTATCCTCCACCGGTAGCCAAAATAGATATCTCTATTCAAAAGATAAATTCCAAAAGATAGCTATACATTCCAGAATTTCAATATATAAGCAACAATCACATGTTTAATCTCCTTTTTCCAACTCAACAAGAATCAAAACATTATTTCACAATCCCAACAATTTCCACCTTTGTCCAAAACCAATAATCCCCAAGGATTTTCTAAAAGTTCAAACAACATCTGTTTATTTAACATTTCTCATTCTAAAAGCGATTTCTCTCAAATCCCAACATCACCAATTACTATAAACAATCCCAACAACATTATTTTGGAAATATTTCGAAAAGCCCTCTTTTATAAATCAAAGCTTGTTAAAATCAAACCCAAATCCCTCAAGAAGTTACTCTATTCAAAGAGCACATAACGAAGCTAAATATCATGCAAACCATTAAAGAAATCCCTACCTCAAAAGCATAAGAAAAGAGGAACAAAACCCCAAATTTGACGAAGATGAAAACCCGAACGAGTGACTGCTCGAGTGACCAAAACACCGCTCGAGCGAAGAAAGCCCTTCTCCTAGAAGTTCAGACTACAAACCCAAAATGTGGGAGAAACGAAAGACCGCTCGAGCGACCAACTCATCGCTCAAGCGAACCCAAAAACAAATGGACAACACCTGCTCAGAAATACTAAGCCCAACCCGTTTCAAAACATAACCAACAATCCAATTCTCAACTCCTATACAACAACATAAGACTAGAGCAGATATCAACAACAACAGTGGAAACAAAACTCAGAACCAAAGAGTATAAAAGGGTTGGACCTAGACTTGGGACGCTACAACCTCTCCCCTTTAGGAAATTTCATCCCCGAAATTAGATTACGTCAATACAACAACAACACCACATTAACAAAAATCATCACACCAACAATAACAATGACATACGCCCAATAATATAGAAAACATAACATCTCAACTCAACACGATCCCAATATTAATCTTACAAACTTTTATAATCTTCATATATCACAATAAAACATGAAATTAACTACAAAAGATTTAAACACGAGAAAAACAAGTCTGGATACTTATTATGGACCTTAGCCTCATGCTTCCAAGTTGGTTTCTCATCCTCGTGGTGTCATGACAACACGTTAACTAAAGGAATAGTTTTGCCTCGCAAGACTTGCTCTCGAAGGTCCAAAACTCGAATCGGTCTCTCCTCATATGAGACATCCTTGTCTACATCTAAATCAGTCCAATCTACACATGCGAAGGATCAGGCTCATACTTCTGAAGCATATAAATATGAAATACATTGTGAACCTCGAACAGTTGGGGTGGCAAGGCTAAACGATAAGCTACATCTCTAATTCGTTTTAGGATCTCAAAAGGCCCAATAAACCCCGGAGATAACTTTCCATTATTCTTGAACCTCATCAAACCTCGTCTCGGTGAAATCTTGAGGAACAAGTGATTCTTCACCTCAAAAAATAAGGGTCTTCTTCTTCGGTCGGTGTAGTTTTTTTTTTTTTTTTTTTTTTTGTAATTTTGAGTCGAAACCAATCTATTACAGATAAATTCAACTTTCTCCGTTGTCTCTCGGACCAACTATGGATTCAACATAGGCGCATTATCCACCTCAGCCTAACATACCGGTGATTTACACGGTCAGCCATACAAGGCCTTAAAAGGTACCATTCCTATACTTATCTAAAAGCTATTGTTATAGGCAAGTTCTATCAAAGGTAAGTGACTCTCTCACAACCCTTTAAAGTCAAGAATACAAGCCCCAAAGCATGTCTTCTAGAATCTAAGGCCTAGTTTGGAAAGACTAAATAAGTGCACTTTTTGACTTTTTATGAAATATGGGTTGGGTTTGGGTTGGGTTTGAAGTGATGTGTTAGAGAGGTGATGTGACTTAAATAAGATGATGTGACTTAAATAGAATAGTGACTTAAATAGAATAGTGACTTTTTGACTTTTTGTATTTTTTGACTCATGCCAAACTTGGCCTAAATAGTGCACTCGAACTGCCCGTCGGTCTAAGGATAAAAGGCGGTACTAAAAGTCAACTTAGTTCCCAAAGCACTCTATAAGCTTTGCTATAACCGAGCCATGAGACGTGGATCCCTATCTGAGACAATAGTCATTGAAACCTCATGAAATTAAACTATGTCCCTAACATACAATTCGACGAGATAATCTACTGGGTCACTCATGCGCATAGATATGAAATGTGCCAACTTAGTTAATGATCAACAACTACCTACACAACATCATTATCCCGTTGAGTCCTCGAAAGACCCACAACAAAATCAATTGTGACATGCTCACACTTCCACTCGACTATAAATAAGGGTTGCAACAAATCCGGTAGTTGTTGGTGCTCAGCCTTCACTTGTTGATAAGTAAGGCATCTTGAAACAAACAGAGCCATGTCTCTCTTCATCCCCATTCACCAAAATTTGAGGCAAAGATCATGATACATCTTCGTGCCTCTCGAATGTACTGCAAGGTGTAAATGATGGAACTCTTGGTGTACCTCTTATCTCTATAAGACTCTGGTACAAACAGGCGGTCTAGGTATCTCACACTCAAATCAGAATGAACATTCAGACCCTTCTCTACCTTTCCACTGGGGATCTTTCCTTGGATAGTCTCCACCTTACGGTCATGCTATTGTGCCTCAATAACTCGACTAACCAAGGTAAGTTGTGCAACAGCGGCAAACAAGGTATCCAACACAATGTACTCACCAAGATGCAGGTCAAACTCGCCGATAACACCCAATATCTCCCATTCTTGGACGGCCATACTCGCTATACCACTCATGGACTTCGTACTCAAAGCATCGACCACTATATTAGTCTTCTCTAGATGATACTGCAACTCGAAATCATAATTCTTAATAAATTCCATCTACATCCTCTGCCTCAAATTTAAGTCTTTCTGCAAGAATAAATATTTCAAACTCTTATGATCATAAAATATCTCAAACCTCTCTCTGTACAAATAATGCCTCTAGATTTTCAAGGAAAAGATTACCGCCACTAATTCTAGGTCATGCGTAGGGTAATTCTTCTCATTGATTTTCAATTGCCGTGAGCTATAAGCCACCATATTTCTTTCTTGTATCAACACACAACCCAATCCTTTTCGAGAAGCATCACAATACACCGAATAACCTAAACACCTCTCCCGGATAATCAACACTGGAGTAGTGGTAAATCTAGTCTTAAGCTTTTAGAACGACTTTTCACAAATCTCACTCCACACAAACTTCACTTCCTTCCTCGTCAATCTAGTCAAAGGAGAAACCAACCTAGAGAAATCTTTCACAAAGTATCAGTAATAACTAGCTAAGCCCAAGGAATTTCGGATCTCAAAGGCATTCTTAGGTTCCTCATAATCATATACTGCGTCTATCTTAGATGAATCCATAGTCACTCCTTCTCCGGATATAACATGGCCTAGAAGTTTAACCTCCTTGAGCCAAAACTAACACTTCCCGAACTTAGCATACAAACAGTGTGTTCTAAGCAATTCAAGTACAACCCACAAGTGCCCTACATGTTCCTCCTCGGAGGGTGAGTAGACTAAAATCTCGTCGACAAAGACAATCATGAACCGGTCCAGAAACTTACGGAAGACTTATGTCATTGGATGTGTAACAAATTAAAAATAGATATCTATTATACCACATTATTATGGTTAAATTATAAGAACATTTTGAAAATTTCAAACATTTTTCTTTATAATTTTCTATGGCTCGCACAAAGCCACTGTCACCCTCATTTTAGGAGTCACGCTAGATATCACTAATATATTACTCTTAAATTTGTTTATATAGAATTGGGAGGCATTAGTTCTTACAAAAATAATTTTTAGTGATTTTGGCCTCCTACAGGCGAGTTGCAAGTTGCAACATACAATCCGAACAGAGGATGGATTTTTGCAATTAGCTCACCCTCTTTAAAGGAATTAAAAATGAACATGTCAATAACTCACGTGCCATTGTATGTAAATTTAAAGGTAACATTTTAGAGGTGTTAAGTATTTTTCAATCCTTTTAATGTATGCAAGTTTGTTTTCTAAGCCTCGTTTGTTAACATTTTTATTTTGTTTTTTTCAAAATTAAGAACAAAAAACTTATTTGATATAATCTTAGCACGCACACACACACACACACACACAAAAACGAAATTGATTCAAAGATATTTTTTAAAAATTCAAAAAAACAAAACAAAAAAAACATTTGTTTTAAAACAAGTTATAACTCTCTTTTCTCAACTAGAGATGATCACCGCTCGTGTCATGACCTCTACGACCACCTCCAAGTGCCCCCTCTAGCCACCTTGTAACCTCCCCTCTAGCCACCCCAGAACCTCTGGGCACCCTTATTGTTTTCCATCATATGCATCCACCTTCTACTGTTGATCATCAGCTCTAATTATTAACCAAACATGTTTCATTTTTATTATTATTTTCAAAACATTAATGTACAATAATCAAGTTTTTTTAGCCATCTCTGGTTTGATTTTCAGAAATTTGTTTCAAAATTCTTTTTTATAAAATTAAAAATTAACTTGGTAAAAGAAATTTTTAAAAAATAATTTTATCTTTTGGAGGATAAAAAATATTTTGGAGTGTGAAAACATATTTCTTTCTCTATTCTGCTTCGTTTCTACCTTCAGTCATCTTAATCTGTCAAAATTTTATCTGTGTCTTTCCACTTTGTAACTAGCCACCTAACCTTCGTCCCATTCCTTAGTAAGTCCTTTGGTTAGGCAGTGTTGGATTTTAGGGGTCATCCGAACTGGCTATGCGTGAAAACATAGTATGTGAAAACATGATAAATTTAGACAATGTATTAAGATTCCAGTAAGTCATTTACCTAGTCAGAACCATGAGTCGATTATTTAGAAGTAACTCTTCAGTCAGTTCTCGGTCAACCACTTTGCCCTCAATACCTAATCAAGGATTAGTAATTAATGAAGAAGATGTTGAAATACAGAATAATAAAATTGATTTAAATTGGAATATCCTAAAATTGTCAGTTAAAGAAATTTATAAAACTACTTTTTTGCAGTCTGCTTTTAATGTTAATCTTCATGTCAAAACTTTAGAACAAGATTATGCTTTAGCAAAGCTTAGAGAAACATGTCAATTATTAGATGATAACACCATTAAAAGACATTTAAACACTGGTCACAATTTTATACATTTAGGATTAATTCAAGTTGGAATAAAACCATTAACCCCACAAGGTAAAAATACTTCTGTTTTATTATGTTTAAGAGATGCTCGTTTTATTGATTTCAATGATAGTTTAATGGGTATGATGGAAACTGGTCTCCACAAAGGACCCGTTCATTTTAATTGTTTTCCTGATTTTACACTTAGTCTTAGGGATCTACATATATTAGATACATTAACTTTGAATATTCAACTAAATGGCTCATTTACTAATATGAAGGATAAAGTTTATAATATTGTTTTAATTTATCGTGTTCATTATAAATGTATTAAAACTAATTTAAATGTTCAAGCTTTACATAAAAGTCCAAAAGATAAAACTTTATTAATTCAAAGTAGTAGTAATGATACTAATATAAATACTCCTCAAATAATTGAATGGAAAGATATTACTCTCCCAGATCAATGGGTTACAATTAATGAAAACTACAAACATAATCAACAACAATCTACTAGTCAAGATATCCAAGACATTCAACAATTTACTGATGGTTCAGTCCGTATTAAATTTAATCGTAGTCAATCTTCTAGACATAGTACCTCCAGTATACCCACTGATACTGAAACTGAAGATGAAATATTTAATACTCCTTTATTTCGAAAAAATAGTCAAATCAATCTTGGTCAGACTTCCCATAGTAAACTAAAGGGAATTGATAACTCCACAACTTCTCAAATTAGTAAACCTGTTTACTCTACTCACACACATCTTCCTGAAGAAGACACTGAGTCTCAAGACTCCCCCACTCAAACTGATTTCAAAATTATACCTCCAATAAATCCTCAATTAATGACAATTAGTAAATCCTTTACTCCTGATCTTGATAAACTACATATTGAATTTAAATCTAAAGAAAATAGAACTAAAAGACATACTTATCGTGCCAAATATGATTCTAATCAACAATCCAGAATAACTCGAAAATGGTATGATTTTATGATTGAATCTAGTATTGAAATTCCTTTCTTTGAATATTTAGAAAATTATTATAAAAAAGTAAACACAATCACAAAACATAAATGGAAAACTTCTCCGAATACAACTGTTAGCTCTAGTCATCATCCTTTATCTAATATAATTATTGAACACCAAGGATCTGAAGTCCCAGCCTCTCCTTTTAAGTTGCCTGGCACTGACCCTGAAATTAAAAAAGTTATTGAACAAAATAATTATACTAATCAATGTTTAAAAACAATTGGTAAACAATTAGATAAAATAGAAACCAATTTCGATGATTACTTTGCTAACAATTCTTCTACCAAACAAACTTTAGATCAACCGTTGCTTAATCTACCTAGTAATCGTTCCAAACGAAATAGTTTAGTCACTCAAGATAATTCTACTGTTAAAGCTATAGAACAACTATTCACTAAATTAGCTACTTCCGAACAAGCCTCTCCCTCTTCTGCAAAAGGTATTACTGTACTAAACCAACCTTTAGACAAGGTTTCTACTCAATCAGAAGCTGATACAACTGATAATGAAATTAATCAATTAGCCCAAGAATTTCAATCCTCTAATCTTAATAAACTTCACTATCCTAAACCTCAACCTACTACTCTTACCAAAAATTGGTATTCACGACCTACCCCACCTAATCTCCAATATAAAGAAACTAATCTTTCTAATCAATTTTCTGTATCTGCTAAAAAATTATACGAATGGAATATTGATGGTCTCAGTGAAGATCAAATACTTCAAAAATTAAATCATTTATCTATGGTTTCAAATAGTTATCTTAGTAATTACCATGATTATACTCAACCTGAAATTGTTTCCTTAATTACTTTTGGCTTTACTGGTATGCTCAAATCTTGGTGGGAAAAATATCTTAATGAAGATCAACGCGAATCAATTTTACATGCTAATCAAAAAGATGAAAATGATTTACCTATATTTGATGAAACTATTGGCTATTATAAACCCGATGGTGTTAATACATTAATCTATACCATAGTCAGACATTTCATAAGTATCCCTACTAATATATATTCTCGCATACATGATCAACTTAGTAACCTTACTTGTCCAACATTAAGTGATTTTAGATGGTATAAAGATGTATTTACCTCTAGAGTTATGTTAAGAGAAGATTGTACTAAATCCTTTTAGAAAGAAAAATTTATTAATGGTTTACCTAGTCTATTTGCTCACAAGATTAGAGATGTCCTTAGTCAACCTACTGGTGTAATTGAATCTGATAATTTAACTTATAGTGATATCATTAGTACTATTCAAAAAGAAGGATTAAGAATGTGTATTGACCTTAAACTTAGTCAGAAAGCTGCTAAAGATAAACATAAGGTTAAATATGAATTACGTAATTTCTGTGAACAATACGGTTTACCTCCTGTAGCACCTTCTCATCGTAAAAAACATAAGTATAATAAACATAAATCATCTTACAAATATTCTCGTAAGTATAAAAAGAATTATTCACCTTCAAAATCCAATGACAAATTCTATACTAAACCTAAAAAGAAATATTATAAAAAATCTCATCCAAAATCTAAATCTAATAACGATATTACTTGTTATAACGGTGGTCAAAAGGTCATTATTCTAACAAATGTAAAGAAAAACAAAAATTAAAAGATAAAATTAATCAACTTCAAATTAATGATGAATCCAAATATCAATTATTTGAAATCTTCCAATTGAACCAATTTGATAACAATTCTTCTTCTGATAATCCTCATACCTCATCTGATTACCATTCACCTAGTGATGATTCTACTAATAACATTAAATTAGGATGTAATGATATTTGTTGCAAACCCGTTAACAAATCACTGTCCTTACTAAACAAAATCAAGAAGAAACTGCCCTTATTGAATTAATTGGTCGATTAGATGATCCCCAGTTAAAACAAAGGTATACTGACAAATTAAAATCTTTACTTACTAACAGTAATCATAAACCAAAGCATGATAAACCCATTATTAGTTTATCTAAAACTTTAGAAAGATTTAAACATAAACAAAAAGAAATTACTCTTCAAGATTTACAACATGAAATCAATCAGATTAAACAAACTATTAAAAATTTACAAAATAAGGATATAGCTTTAGAAGATGAAATTCTTACATTAAAACTTAATAAAAGTCTAGAGAATTTTCAAGAAAACAATGCTGAATCGCCTAATGAATTTGAACATGAATTTGAACATACTAATCCTGATAATCTTTTATTTGATAATCGATCACATCAATCTCATAATCATGAAGATAAAAGATTAAATCTGATCAATAAAATTCATATTCAAAAATGGTATTCAAAAGTTAAACTCGTTATTGATGATTTTGAATTAAATATCATTACTCTCATTGATACTGGTGCTGATCTTAATTATATTCAATAAGGTTTACTTCCTACAAAATATTATGAAAAAACAAGTGAAAAATTAACTTCTGCTAATGGTAGTCAAATGCGTATTAAATATAAATTACCTAAAGTCCATATATGTCAAAATAATGTCTGTTTCAAAACCTCATTTATTTTAGTTAGAAATATGACTGATAAAGTTATTTTAGGCACACTATTTATGTTCTTATTATACCCATTTACTACATCTAGTGAAGGAATAACAACTTAATCTTTTGATCAAACAGTTACTTTTAAATTCTTATCACCACTTGAAGCATTGGAATTAAATCAATTAAAATACCATTCTATTTCTCAATCTATTAATCGATTAATTCGTCAATTACGTTTTCTCAAAGAAGAAGTCAATTATAAATGCATTGAACAACATTTAACAGATCCTGTTGTTACATCTCAAATTGAAGAATTTAAATTAAAATTAGAAATAACTGTTTGTTCTACTTTACCAACTGCCTTTTGGCATAGGAAAAAACATGTAGTCACTTTACCATACATTAAAATTTTTAATGAAAGACAAATTCATACTAAATCTCGATTTATTTAAATGAATCATGAATTAGTTGAAATGTGTAAAAAAGAAATTAATGAACTATTAAAAAATCGCATTATTAGTCCTAGTAAATCACCATGGTCTTGTCCTGCTTTTTATGTTAATAAAAATATTGAATTAGAACAAGGTGTCCCTCGCTTAGTCATCAATTATAAACCATTAAATAAAGTTTTATAATGGATTCGCTATCATATTCCTAATAAAAAAGATTTAATCAAAAGACTTAGTCAAACTGTTATTTTTAGTAAATTTGATTTAAAAAGTGATTTTTGGCAAATACAAATTCATTCTAAAAATAGATATAAAACTGCATTCACTACACCTTTTGGTCATTATGAATGGAATGTTATGCCTTTTGGACTAAAAAATGCACCTAGTGAATTTCAAAATATAATGAATGATATTTTCAATCCATTTAGTCATTTTTCCATAGTTTATATAGATGATATTCTTATTTTTTCAAAATCAATTAGTGAACACTGGAAACATCTTACTGCATTCTTTTATACCATTAAGAGTCATGGTCTTGTCATTTCTGCTCCTAAGATTAAATTGTTTCAAACCAAAGTCAGATTTTTAGGTTATGATATTCACCAGAATACTATTTTACCCATTAGTCGTTCCATTGAATTTGCGTCTAAATTTCCTGATGAAATCTTAGATAAAACTCAGTTACAACGTTTTTTAGGATCACTGAATTATATTGCTGAATTTTACAAAGACCTTAGGAAAACTTGTCAACCTCTGTTTGATCGATTAAAAGACAATCCTCCTCCTTAGTTTTCTACTCATACTGCTATTGTTAAACAAGTCAAACAATATGTCAAGTCTCTTCCTTGTCTTGGTATTCCTACTGAAAATTCATTCAAAATTATTCAAACTGATGCCTCTGATATTGGTTATGGTGGCATCATTCTCCAGAAAATTACACCTTAGCCATCTGAACAAATTGTTCGTTATCATTCTGGTGCCTAGAATAAAGCACAAAAGAATTATAGCACTATTAAACAAGAAATTTTATCTACTGTTTTATGTATTAGTAAATTTCAAGATGATATTTTAAATCAAAAATTTTTACTTCGTGTTGATTGCAAATCTGCTAAATATGTTTTAGAAAAAGATGTTCAAAATCTTGCTAGTAAGCAAATTTTTGCTCGTTGGCAATCTATTTTAAGTATTTTTGATTTTGAAATTGAATATATCCCTGGTTCTCAAAATTCAATTCCTGATTTTCTTACCCGAGAATTTTTACAGGGTGGATAGTGAATTACATCATGTCAATTCTCTCTATTTCTTACCATAAACACCAGATTAAACACTATAAAACCTAAGTCAAACATACTGCTCGTCGCCTTGCCTTTCCCAAATCAACCCATTTACCTACTGAAAGAGCCCAATACATACAATTTCATCGGATTAAAACTCAGAAACAACAACTTGCTCATTATATTAACTGTTTACATGAACATACTAATCAATTAGATATCCTCAGTGGATGCTAATTTATCTCCTCTATTTCACAGATGTCTCGTCTACGGCCTCCTTCCAAAGCCTTGGTCCCTTTTAGTCAACCTTTTGTTCCGTCTCCCGTGGAGTTAGTCACGAAATACCATCCTGCTGAATTGATTAACCGTTACCAAATTCTTGGTAACATTCCTAAACCTAGTTATACATCTGCTTTGGCTACTGATCCTTTTGCTTCATCTAGTCAAGCAGTTACTCCATGCCCTCCTAATCCTATTAAATCAGCCCGATCTGATTATGTTAAATCCACCACTACTAATATCTTTTTCAAAGAACCTAGTCACCCAAAGAGTCATATTGTTCATGATTTGGTTAAATCTTATTTCCCTTCTGGATGGCATTTTATTCCTCTCCATCCAGAAAAACAATTACTTTCTATAAGGACATCCTATTCAACCATCAATCAATTGTGATTAAACCCATTTATGATCGCACTTACACAAGTAAAATTGTGTACCATTCACTCTATATTCACAGCTTTGTTTCTCTGGTTGATTGGGGTTCTCCTTGTCAATTACGAGATCTACCTGGTCATTCAATTCAATACAGTTACTATGATTACATTGATACTTTGTTCAAAGTCCTCTTGTATCAAAATGAGTCAAATAGTCACTCTTGATTTCTTCAATTTGATCAAAAGTTCAAATCCGAGTTACCTACCTGGTTTCTGTGATGGTGGACTCAGTATAGCGCCATTTCAGAAATCTTCCCATCAGTCATTATGAAACAAGTCAACTATTTTTCCACTGTTTTCTCATTCACTCCTCAACAAAGGAAATTCCCTCCATTGCTTATTTTTATATCCAAATACAAAATCCCTTGGATATTCAAATGGCAATATGGTATTTCTGATGATGTTATTTACCGGCAACACATGGTTAAATGGTGGGATAATTTCAAGATTCCACGCATTGTTGAAATTGTTCAAACTGAATTCCCAATCAACATTCATGCCCCTACACCTGCTATGATTAAAACTCAGCAGAACCCAACTGCTCCATTAACATAAGGAAGCCAACTTCCTCCAGTCAATCTTGGAAGCCCATCATCCAGTTCTTCCAAGCCCAAATCAAAGATAAATCCAAGTCAGCAAAGCCCAGTACTGACCAGTCCAAGTCCAAGTCCAAGTCATCCAAAGATGAGCTCCTCCAAATGGCTCGTCTCCTCATGGCCCAAGCCAAGTCAGACTCGGATAACATCAGTTCAGAAGATGGTTCAGAAAGTTCAAACTCTTCTGAAGGTTCAACTACTCAAAATCCATATGGACCCGAGTTCCAAGATGCTCAGGACCCATATGCTTAATTCAATCATTGGATTCTATATAGTTATAATTATCAACTTCAATCAATACTCGTTTTTAAGAAAAACTGCTGATATATATATATATATTAATTCCCTCAGTCACATGCTTCCAAGTAATGAATAGTGAAAAAAGTCAACTTTACTATTCACTATTCATCAAAAAGTCAACATTACTATTCATCATTCATCATAATTCATCCAACCGACAAATTCAGCACAGTAAAAAGCACCATCAACTTTAGTCACTCACCGAAAGTAGCAGACAACTCTCATGTGCTCTTGATGCTCCTTTCAAGTCAGAATCATTCACTCACAAGGCTCACAGTATTCACTCACAAGGCTAACAGTAGTCTCTTTTGATTATAAAAGAGCCTCTTCAGTCAATAATAAGATAGTTAGAAAAAATTGAGAGTACTCTTTTCTTAAGAAAAATAAGCTATCTCTGTAATTTTAGTTTCAAGTTCGTTTTTAAGTTATGTGTTTTGAAGAACTGTTTGTTTTATTCCAGTAAATAATTGTAAGTTTTATTATTATTGTAAGTTTTATTATTTATGTTTATTTAAACAGTTTCTTTTTTATTATTAAACTGTCTGTTTTATCCTCCAAAAGATAAAATATTTTTTAAAAATATTTTTTTGATATTTATTTTTATCAAATTAGTTTCTATTTATTTTTAAAAAAATTTAAATTATTTTTTAAAAAAATATACCAAACATGGCCTTGTTTTTCTAGTATTTCATAAACAATTAAAAGAAAACTGACTGCATTACCAAACAAAAATGTTTTAAACAAATTTTGTTTGATAATTTAGGTCTCGTTTGCTAACATTTTCAGTTTACAAAAAACAAGAAACAAGTTTTTATTTATTTTTGTAAAAAATAAATATTGAAAACTTGTTAGGTGTACACAAATATTTTGAAAAAATATATATATACATAAATATATTTGATGAGTTGCCAAATTTTGTGGCTCAAGATAGAGAGTGAACGGATGTAGTGACCGATAATGGTAGGTAGTCGAAGTTGTTATTTGGAGCTAGTTGTCAGATATCGTTGGAGGACATGAAGTGGCGAAGATCACAATGGTGACCACTACTTGCCTGAGAGCCAGCAGTAGTTGGTGGGCAATGGTGGCAGTGGGTAGTGGAAAAAATAAAATTTTAATTTAAAAACAAGTGAAAATAATTTCTTCGCATTTTTAAAAAATTTAAAAATTTTGAAATTAATTTCATTTTTTTAAACGAAAACAACAATATACCAAATATTTTGGTTTTCAATTTAAAAAAAAAAAATGAAAACAGAAACAGAAAATAAAAAATAAAAATGTTAACAAAAGACTCTTCTTAAGTGACAATTTTGTTTTTTTGTAGGAGAGTAATGACAAATTAATGGTTGTTAAGGGTTAGAAATGTCAAGCAGTTTTGGCACGCGGGCAACATGTGCGCTTGCTCGACGTCAAAGACTTGATCACAACGCGACTTTTGTCTCCGTCTGCTGTGGACTTTCCATACCATACGCTTCACTGATTTATAAGGTTCATGCTTTTTTATTACATTTTCCAGGACTCCACTCTTCTTTGGGATTCAGCTCCTTCTTTCTTCATTACCATATAATAAAGAGAGATTTGAAGACAGTATCAGAGATGGCGGAAGAAATAAGAAGACGAAATCTAAACTGCCCAATTTCTCAACGGTACAGAATATGATTATGACGCTAAATTATGCCAACCGTGAAAGTTCCTCAAGAGTACAGCATACGATTACGAAGCAAAAATATGCCAACCGTGTCAGTGTCTCAAGAGTACATCATATGAAGCAAATTGAGAAAGGAGGCCATTCCATCTTTAAGGTTCCCCAGAGCCTCAAAAAACTCGAACTCGATGCATTTGTACCCCACATTGTTTCAATTGGCCCTTATCATAGGCACAAGGACCATCTCATGGAAATGGAAACCTACAAGTGGATACTTCTGGAACATGTCCTCAAACGAGCAGGTATGCCACTTAAAACCCTCAAAGAGAAAATGTCTAAGTTTGAAGGGGCCACACGGAAGCACTATGACCAGCTCTTTGAAAATATCAAAGATTTTGTGGAAATGATGCTGCTCGATGCTTGTTTCATACTCGAGTTGTTTTGTGTTGATGCCCATGGATGGAAGAAATACAGGCACACCTCGGACCATTCTGGTCGGCTTAATATGAAGGGTTTCATGCCTTTTATTCGACGGGATTTGTTAATGCTTGAAAATCAATTACCACTTTTTTTACTTCAAGAAATGTTTACCCTCCTCGATTGGAAAAAAAGAACACCGAATGAATCGATTCATAGCCTTGCTATTAAGTTTTTCGACCAACTCATACCTGGGATTTCCATAAATCTACCCGAGCATCTAAAAAATAGACCACCACCACCACCACCACTACTAGCAGCAGCAGAAAATAGACGTCCCCCACCTGCAGAAGAAAATAGACCACCAACAGCAGCAGAAGAAAATAGACCACCACCGCCACCAACAGCCGAAGAAGAAAATAGACTACCACCCCCAGCAGCAGCAGAAAATAGATCACCGCCACATCCAGAAAACAGACCGCCACCGCCACCCCCACCCCATCCAGAAAATAGACCACCGCCACAAGCAGCAGAAGAAGAAAATAGGCCACCACCGCCACCAGCAGCAGAAGAAGAAAATAGACTACGACCCCCACCAGCAGCAGCAGGCGAAGAAGAAAATAGACCACCACCACCAGCAGAGGAAAATAGACCACCAGCAACAGCAGCAGCAGAAGAAAATAGACCACCACCGCCACCAGCAGCAGAAAAAAAAAATAGACGACTACCCCCACCAACAACAGCAGCAGAAAATAGACCACCACCCCCACCACCACCTCATCCAGAAAATAGACCACCACTACCGGCAGAAGAAAATAAACCACCAGCAGCAGCAGCAGAAGAAGAAAATAGACCACCACCGCCACCAGCAACAGAAGAAGAAGATAGACTACCACCCCCACCAGTAGCAGCAGCAGAACCAAAAAATAGACCACCAGCCCCTCCAGAAAATAGACAACCACCACTGCCTCCACCACCACCCCATCCAGAAAATAGACCACCACCACCCCATCATGAAAATAGACCAACGCCCCATTCAGAAAATAGACCATCACCATCACCATCGCCACCACCACCATGCCATCACCTTCTTGACATTGTTCACCAGTCCCAAAAACCATCCCCATCGGCCAAGCCCAACAAACATGACCCTGAAACAGCAAAGCATTGGATTTGCACTCAGGGTAACTGTCTCATTTCTTCTCCCATATCGCTTTCTTGTTTTTCCATGACTATTTGTGTACAGGACAGGGAGCGGGAGAGAGTATCATCCTCATCATCATCCGATCCACCTGACATAGTGATGCACTCTGTTACAAGTCTAAGGAGTACAGGCATTGGATTTAAAGAAATTAAGAATTGGAAAAAAGTCACTGATATCCAGTTCGACCACAAGAATCGTATGCTCTTAATCCCACGCCTTCATATCAATGGCTCTACTAAGTCCATCTTGCTTAACCTCATGGTTTTTGAGCAAGGTTATCCATTATGTAGCAGATATATCACTTCGTACACCAGTTTTATGGACGGATCAGTAGACTCTCCCAAAGATGCACAGCATCTGGTTGAGAAACGAATTATATCTCACGAGTTGGGAAATGAAGACAATGTAGCTACTCTCTTCAACAATCTTCGCAGAGAAATATACTTCAAACTCGTACCCGACGATTACTGTCTCTATGATGTATCCCAAAAGCTGAATGAGCATTACCAACAAAAATGGAGAAGTTGGATCGCCACATTGAAGCATGAGCATTTCAAAGACCCTTGGAAAACTACTGCTCTCTTTGCAGCTACTCTTCTTATTCTTCTCGCAATAACACAGGCCACCTACACTGTGTTGAGTCATTCCTTTTCTAGGTTTCCCACTCATTCTTAAAATCTTTTCCTCCCCAGAATATTGTATGATCATCTAATAAAGCCATTGACTCATGATGTTAATGTGGTTTTCTGTAATCTCATCAAGACTTCCTTTTTGTCGATGGATGCCCCCTATGGTTGGGTTGAACGGCCGGCTGTGGCTACCGTGGTAAAGGAGGAGCAGAGTGCTGCGTGGATTGGAAAGCGTGGGAGACAGCTTATTGTGGGAGACAGCGCGAAATAATTTTCTATTGGCATGGGAGACAGCTTTGGGCTACGGTGGAGAGACTATTTGGGGCTCAATGTATTTTGAATTTTAGTTAAGATGTACTTTACTTTTTGTTTGTTTGTTTTTTTATTTTTTATTTATTTTTTTAATAAAAGAAAAAATGTTAAGGTTGAATGGTTGATTGTACGGATGTGAAGCAGTAATTTGAGAATTTTTACTTTTTCAATCTTTATCTGTATTTGTTTTTCCTTATACATTTAATTTCATATTTTTAATTAAATTTTTAGTTTGCTGATAAAAAAAAAAAGTGTGTAAAAATATTAAATAATATATTAATTTCAATAAAAATATATTGAATTTAATAAAAAATGTATTACATTCTATAAATTTTTTTTTTATCTTTTTCTTATATTCTAAAGACAGTTGTTAGCCCCAGTTTGGCATTTGTTGTGGGGCTAAATAATCACATAGAGACAAAAAAAAAAAAAAAAAAAAAAAAAGTTACAAAATCATAAAATGTCAAAACACTTGAGTTGAAATGTAAAATTACCAAACTGACCCATATACGAACAAAAAGTCAAAAAAGCATCATTTCTAAGTGGAGGGCAATTTTGTCATTTCACTTTGGGAACATCATTTTCAATGGAAAAAAGCCACACAAAAAAAAGCCAAAAAAAAAAAAAAAAAACAGAAGCTGAGGTTAAAAAAGTTAAAAAAAATTAAAAAGTCAACTAAAAAAGTTATTGTCAAACGAATTCTAAGTAAGACCATGTTGAATTTTATCCCTTCACTATTCAGCAGAGCATCTATGTTAAAAAAAAAAAAAAATGAGCATCTATGTTAAAAAAAACAAAAAAAAAAATCAAGATCATCATAAATTAGTAGCTACATAACGGTATCACATTTTTATAAAAATCACTGGACCGTTTATTATTAAAATTATATGTAGTCATTCAACCTTTTAAAATTAAATTCCATCCGTTCATATAAGGATTATATTCAATTAATTTTTCACATAGATTCTTTGCTCGATGAACCTTATTTACATGCTAAATGCATCAAATCACCAATATAGGCTGACCAAGCCCTAGATGCCTTTCCTTTGGTTTTACACTATAGTCAGCCCCATGTCCATCAATCTATTAAGATTTCGTTAATTTGATATAAAATTTTTTATTTTCATAAATTTTTTATATAAATTAATTATACATAAAAAATATTTATTTATTTATTTTTATTTTTTTTACGTTTAATTGACAAAACAAAAATTTTCTATTGTCTCCATTACGGTATATCATGCAGTTTGTGAGCTTCAAGATTGAAAATGTAAAATTTACCAAAGTGTCAGTGTCGTGCGTGTTGGGAGCTTGCTTAAAATTGACTTACAAGCTTTTCATCGACAAGTCATTTTTGGGATCTTTTTTATTTAATTAAATAACGAAATTAGATAAAATATTTTTTTTTACATCAAAACAAACGGAACCTAAATTAATAAAAGGAAAATATCACGTCAATGGGATTTGAAAAAAACATTTGAGAAATTTTATAAATATTAATAATTATAATTATAATTTTTTTCATTTATATGCCCTTTTTTTTTGTTCTTTCTAACATCCATTAGGGTGTAATTATCCCATTAATAAAGCTCGTGACATTATTTATTTATTTTTAAATCAAATTTCATTAAACTGATTTACAAAATATAGCATTTTCCATATACAATGACCCTATGCAGAATTAATATAAAATGAACTAGCTCAAGCGTTTTGAATAATATGTATAAGGCAAGGCAAAATCAATATATAATTAGTGCTCAATTAATAATGTTTCGTGATTTGCTTTATTATTTTTATTTTGGATCACATAAGTGTTTAGTCTCTTACAATTGGAGTTGTAAATCGCCCATATAATGTTAGGAAAATGTTTAGAACCCCCACAAATGAGGACTCTCGCGACCCCCACTGATGTATTGACCATTGATGTGTTTGATTTTATTTTTTCTATCTCTGACAATGACATGAATGGTCCAGATTATTTTGAGAGTTGTGAGGGTTGTATTTTGTGGAGGTCTCTGTCATTACTGCATAATGTTATGAAAAGATTGAATAATTACGTAGATTCTATTATAAAATTAAAGAACATAAACGGAAGAGGAAATAGATGATCATACATTTAATATATAGTTTTTCTATGTTTTTATTACTATGTAAACTCACCTATTATCACACCCTGTGGTTTACCACATGGCATACCACACTTCCCACATGGTAAGATTTTTTCCTATTTCCACTTTGGCCCAAAAACTCATTAGAATTCTAATTACATCTCTTTTGATGGTTATCCAAATATTTCACAACATTCATTCTTGGATAACCATATACTAAGAATATGCCTTGTCAAAACCTTACCAAGGAAAATCTAGTGTGAAAAAACCTTTAGCGAAGGAAAAAGAGTACAATATTCTTATACGCGATTTGTTTAGATTGTCTCATTAAAGCTTTGCTAAGGAAAACCCAATGGAAAAAAAACCTTAGGCAACGAAAAAATAGTATAGCGGTCCCGGGTTTACCCCTTGTTGTACAGTGATCCGGACGTGTGTCCGTGGATGTTGGTAGTTGAGTATTGTCTTGTTTACATCCTTTCTTGCTTTGTATTTGAGTTATAGGATGTGTTGGGCAGGTTTGTTACAGGTTGGTTGAGTTTGGGAGCCAAGTGTTGCTGCCCAGATTTTTGGCTGGTCGCTCGAGCGAGGGTTTGGTCGCTCGAGCGAGGGTAGTTTTTGTTTCTGGTGGCTCGAGCCAGGATGGCTTCGCTCGAGCGACCGATTGTGTCTAGCCCAGACCTGAAGGTTGCATTTTCTGGCTCGAGCGAGCTTTTCTTCGCTCGAGCGATCTGGTTAGCTCTTCGCTCGAGCGAGATGTCCTTAGCTCGAGCGAGGGTCGTATTGCAAATCGAAAAATTTGCACTGTTAGCTCGAGCGAGCTTATCTTCGCTCGAGCGAGTTCAATTGTTGTGTCTGGTCGCTCGAGCGACCGAGTCTTCGCTCGAGCGAACCTGTTTATATCAGCAAGGCAGCACCGAGTTAAACTTCACTTTTTCTAAACTCTATCTTCTTCAAACTCTTGTTTTGAGAGCTTCTCACTCTAAAATTACACTCTCTCTAAGATTTGATCTACCTAGGGTGATTTCCTAGCCAAGGGCCTTCGTTAAAAAGATAGAGATTGTCGAGGGCTTCGTTTTAATCGGAAAATCTTTGATTTTGGAGCAAGTTGGGTGTTGGGCATCATCTCCTTTTGAGCTAAATCTTTGAGGTAGGGATATCTTACTCCTCTTTATGAGTTTTGTCTTTGAATTTTAGCATTTTGATATGTTGGTAGTTGTTGTGTAATTTTGGGAAACTTTGGGCCATTGTGTAATTTTACAAAAGTTGGGGTTTTGTCTATAATAAACCTAGAAGCATGTTTAGTATAAAAACATGGAATTAATGTTGAAACATTAATGAAATTGGAACCTAAGGGTTGTGATGTTAATTATGGAGAATGTCCTAATTACATTGATTAATTAATTTGGTTAATTAATTGTATTGCTTTGTGATGTATATGATTGTTGTTTATATGCATTGTGTTGTGTTGGAGAAGACAGGGGATGTACTCCACGGTTTAGGGGAAGATAGGGGATGGACCTCTAAGCCGGATGTTGTTGGGAGGAGATAGGGGATGAACTCCGTAGATAGAGCGTGTATGCTTATCTAGAAATGTATTGACAGAGCGTATGTGCTTGTCTTTGGAAGTATTGATATAACTGTTATGTTTATCTTTGTTGAAGTAAAACGTGTTGGCATGAGTGTTTGTCTCATGTGAGATGTTTGGCCAGGTTCTGAGCCAAGGTTATGAAATGGCAAGTAAAAGGAATGGAAATGGAAACGAAAGGAAATATAGACTTAAGTGTCTTGGAATTGGGTTATGTTATGAAAGAATGTAAAAGTGTTGACCATTTATCAACTGTTAATCTTTTAGTCATTATTCATAACTGGTTTAGTATATTTCTACTGGGCTGTGGCTCACCCTATATGGGAACATCATTTTCAGGTACAGGCAGCATGCCACCTCCAAGGACTTAGCTTGGGAGGCTAGTGGCGGACAGACTTTTTGGTTGTCTTTCCTTTTGTTGTATTACATGTAAATTCAAGCCAAGGGCTTAATGTGTAAATGAGTTAGCACTCTACTTTTGTGTAACCAAGTGTTAACTTGGAAAGCTGTAAGCCCTTAGGGCATTTGCTTTTGTTGTTAACATGTAATACTTTTTGTAGTACAACTCTGATAAATGGAAGGATGTGGGTCTTTTATATATCATAGCATGTCTATATTGTTGGGGTTAATGTCATTATTTTGAGGGCGTTACAATTTATATGGAACAACCCGAAGGGTTTGTAGTATCAGGGCAAGAAAAGAAAGTTTGTCGACTTGTAAAGTCCCTTTATGGATTAAAACAAGCACCTAAGCAATGGCATGAAAAATTTGATCATGCAATGCTTACTAATGGGTTTAAGATAAACGAATGTGACAAATGCGTCTATGTTAAAAACACTGACCAAGGATATGTTATAGTTTGTCTTTATGTGGATGACATGCTCATCATTGGAAGCAGTCAAAATATGATCAAATCAACTAAGCAAATGCTTAACAAAAGATTTGATATGAAAAATATGGGGGTCGTAGATGTTATATTAGGAATGAAAATTACTAAAACATCTGACGGATATGCACTATCTCAATCTCATTATATTGAGAAAATTCTTGATAAATTTATCAAGGATGATTTGAATTTAGCTAGAACACCTGTAGACATCAGTCTTTATTTATCGAAAAATAAAGGTGATGCAGTGTCTCAGTTAAAATACTCCCAAATCATTGGAAGCCTAATGTACTTAATGAACTGTACTCGTCCTGATATAGCTTATGCTATCAGTAAATTGAGTAGGTACACTAGTAACCCCGGAGAAGACCATTGGAAAGCGATCATTCGTGTTCTTAGATATCTAAGATTCACCCGTGATCATGGTTTGAACTTTACTCGATATCCAGCAGTACTTGAAGGTTATTGTGATGCCAATTGGATATCGGATACTAAAGATTCAAAATCCACTAGTGGATATGTCTTTACTCTAGGAGGCGCTGCTGTTTCTTGGAAGTCCACGAAACAAACTTGCATCGCACGATCTATAATGGAATCTGAGTTCATTGCTTTAGACAAAGCAGGTGATGAAGCAGAATGGCTTCGTCACTTCTTAGAAGACATTCCAATGTGGACAAAACTTGTGCCAGCTATTTGCATTCATTGTGATAGTCAATCTGCAATAGGCAGGGCACAGAATCATATGTATAACAGTAAGTCACGACATATTCATCGTTGACATAATACCGTAAGGCAATTGTTGTCAAATGGAATAATCTCAATAGATTATATAAAATTTAAAGAGAATATTGCGGATTCGTTAACAAAAGGTTTGACAAAAGAGCTAGTGTATAGTTCATCAAAGGGGATGGGATTAAAGCCTATTACATAAGAGTCGTCATAATGGTAACCCTACTTATATGACTGGAGATCCCAAGAACTAAGTTCAAAGGGACAACTAAGTTATGTATAGCTCGCCAGAAATCACCAAGGGATTAAAATTCCTTACCCATTCCTATGGTGAGAGTGATATCTGCAACATATGTTGTCTGCAGGGCCATAAGGATAAGTTTCGCTTTTAATAATTACTTATATCTTGATTAAGGCATAAAATCAAGACGAGTATAAGGAGATACTCATAATAAGAATCACCTATATGAGTGTAGAACTGGGGCCGGTTCTATGAGAATGAAAGAGGCTACATTCTCTAGAAACACTCATGAAAACCAGGAGCGTTCAAGGCCAAAATGAACACAACAGTGAGAACCACGATGTGTTAGAAGATATTTTGTGTGAAATCTATTGTCTTGGCTTACACAAACGGCTGAACAATTCAAGGCATCGCGTCCATTGGTTAGCCGGTAAGTCCGATAGGTTATCACTAGGGAAGGTTCTAGGCCGAAAACTACCTATCCTAATGCAAGATATTTTCGACTTATACTCTTTCGATAAATCTGCATATTGTTGCATTTCCGTTGTCATTAAATTCTATTCATGTGGGGGATTGTTGGAAATGGTTATAAATTTTGGGTAAAACCAGAATTTTATCCTAAGTTTGGTCTAATTTTTAGGTGGGCCCCGTGCATCGATTTACACGGGTCAAAGTGGTAACGCGTTCTATGCCGCGTTGTGATTTACGTGGTATATGGTTACTCAAAACCATTACCGAGTGAATGGGAAATTGAAGCCAAAGTATGCTCCATGGAAATGGAGTTTTGGTGGAAAGTTCTTAAAGGTTTGAATAAGGCTTGTCCCATATTGATTTGGTGGGAAGCTTTGAAAGGGTTTATAAGGCTTGGGTTTGATACTTGGGGCGTGCCCCAAGGGGTACCCAAGTGTTTTAGAGGGAGAGGTTATGGGCAAAATGGGCTAGACCCATTGGACTAAAAAATCACCACACACGCGCGCGCCACCGCCGTCCGTCCGTCCGACCGGTCGGGCGGGCTGGGCCTGGGCTTGGGCGCGGGTGCGTGGTGTGTGGTTGGGTTGGGCTTGTTCGGCCCGATACTAATCTTTTTGGGCCAAAAACATTTGAATTTAATTTTATTAATTCAAAATAAACTGGTTTGATTTTATTGTACATCCAAACAGGGCCCTTCCCGAAATAAACAGGTTTGGTATTAGTGCACACCCAAACAGGGCCCTTCCCGTTTTTGTTATCTGTTTGATTTATAATCCAATAGATTCAAATCTGTTTGAATTCAAAGCCAACAGGTTTCATACCTGTTCAATTTAAAACCTACAGCCACCATTACATCTATAAATAGGACAACCCTCATTTGGATTTTGTAACTCTAATTTTTGTCCTTCATGATTCTAAAAACATCCTCTTCATTTTGCTGCATTTTATTTCTGAAAGAAGGAGTGTAAACACCTAGTGTGTTTGTAAGGCAAACAATTTGTAGTGCTGCTATTGTTTGTAGTAGATCATTTTATCCTGGGAGATAGACGTCCAAATTCTGAAAACAATGTGGAGAGGATGAATCTGTCTTAAGGACATAGTGTTAAACACTGGACTTGATCAGAAAAGTTATTCAAAGAAATTAATCAAGTAAGTTATTTAATTTATTTTCAGTGTTTTATTATTTATTTAAATCAGATTGTTATTTTGTTTTTGTAACAAAATAAAATATGTTTTTATTTATTTATTTGTTATTTCAAGTTTGATTTTTGTAATCAAACAAATTCTCTCCTTTATTTCTTTAAATTCTAGTTGTTGTTTTGTACACAATAGAATTAATTTTTTTAAATACAGTGAAGATTGTCCAACATGATACACATTGTAGTGCTGTATCAATATAACAAAACACTTCCATACTTCACAACTGATACACATTGTAGTGTTGTATCAATGTAAAACAATCGTCGGTTTAGAGGTCCATCCCCTATCTTCCCCTAAATCGTGGAGTACATCCCCTATCTCCTCCCACACAACACAATGTATATAAACACAGATCATATACATAATCAATCAGTACATAAAGTTAATGTATTTTTTAACCGTCATATTCGATGACACATTCAATGGATTAGTTTTAGTTTGCCTAATCATCATGCATTGTCTACAACAATCAAGACTATCCTCTACCGATAGCCCAAAGCAGTTATTTCTAAACAGCAAATAAGTGCACCAAATGGATAAAAATATCAACATTATGTCCAGGTGAGCGATAAATTAATCCAACTACACCCTTTAATCCAATACCTTTCCAATTTGAATATTTCCTATTCAATTTCTCATTTCCCAAAATTAATTATACAAATTAATTTATCAACAATTAGGGTTTTTTTTCCATAATTACAACGCCAACCCTAAGGTTCCATTTTCATCAATAATCCAACACCAAGTCCATTTTCCAATGTATTACATACATAAAGGTTTTAAACTTTGAAAACCCCTCTTTTGAAAATTACACAATGACCCCAAACTTTCTCAAAATTACCCAACAACCCCCGACATATCGAAATACCAAATTTAAAGACAAAGCTCATAAGATGGAGTAGGATATCCCTACCTCGAAGTTAGAGCTCAAATGGAGAAGAAGACCAAAATCAAAGTGCTCCAAACTTTTCGGATCAAGACGAAGCCCTCGATGATCAACACACTTTTTACAAAGGCCGAAGGATAGGAGAACACTCTAACTAGATCAATCCCTAGAGAGAAGGTATTTTCTAGAGAGAAGAGTTCTCAAAATCAGTTTTTAGAAAGTAAGAGAGAGAGAGAGAGTGTAAAAAGTGATTCAAAAATGCCTAGCTGCCATCTGATATACGACAGGTCCGCTCGAGCGGAGAACAGGACGCTCGAGCGTCAAGAACAAAAAACTGGATCTGCTCGAGCGCAAGAAGGCCCGCTCGAGTGCCAAGACACAAAGATAAAATACACCCACTCAAGCGCGAAAAACCAGTCCGCTCGAGCGTAGATTTTCATCTCCCAGAACTTTACAGAAAAAGAACTACCCGCTCGAGCGCCAAAAGGCCCGTTCGAGCGCTACCCGCTCGAGCGTAGAAAACACACCTGCAGATGTTTTGCAGGGACACGAAATACTGGGAATGTGTAAACCCCGATCGAGCGCAAGAAGACCCACTCGAGTAGACAACCAAAAAGCAAACTTCGCTTGAGCGCAAAGGGACCCGCTCGAGCGTACCACCAAAAATCTGGGCAACAAGGAATGGGACTAAAGCTCAACCAACCTGTTCGAAACACGCCCAACACATCCTAAAACTCAAACACAAGGAATTAAAGGATGACAACAAGATATACAACCACCAACTCCACGGAACCAAAGTCCAGAACAAAACAAATACAAAAAGGGAAAACCAGGATTGCTATAACCTCTATCATTTCTGCTCTCGAAGTCATAAGCCTACCCCAACTCTCTCTCTCTCTCTCTCTCTCTCTCTCTCAAAAGGCAATGTATTGGAAATGGTTGTTTTTGGTTTTTTTTCCCCTCCTGTCACTCATCATTGACCTGTCTATGTGGGTATTGTTGTTGGGGGAGTCCTCTATCATTTTTGCTGTCGAAGTCACAGCAATAGTGCTGTTTTCAAACCGTGACAATAGCGAACCAAACGTCGAGTCTGATTCTTTCTTCTCAACTGAGTCTGCCTCGTTCGAGTTGGAATCTTCTTATGGGTCCTCACCGAGCAGTATGAGTTGCATTACACTGGAATCTTCTTCTGGGTACTCACGGAGGAGATGAAAAAGAAGACCACTGCTCGGATGTTAGGATTAGCGTTTGCATTTTTTGGGTTGTAATTTAAGCTTTGTATGGTAGATGCAGAAGCTTTTGGGTTCTTTAGCTATGTAATTTTTTTTTATTTATTTTATTTTTTTAGCTATGTAATTTAAGCTCTGTAATTTAAGCTCTTTAGTATAAATAATATAGCGATCCCGGCTTTTACCCCTTGTTGTACAGTGATCCGGACTTGGTTCCGTAGATGTTAGTAGTTGTTTATATCTTGTTTACATCCTTTCATACTTCGTATTTGAGTTATAGGATGTGTTGGGTAGGGTTTGTTGCAGGTTGGTTGTGGTTTGGGAGCCTTAGGTTACTGCCCAGAATTTTTGGACCTTCGCTCGAGCTAGCTTTTCGTTTTGGTCCTTCGCTCGAGCCAGGGTTTGGTTGTTCGAGCGAGAGTTGAGTTTTTGTGTCTGGTGAATCGAACCAGAGTGGCTTCACTCGAGCGAGCGATTGCGTTTGGTTCTGGACCTGAGAGTTGCATTTCTTGGCTCAAGCGAGCTTTTCTTCGCTCGAGCGATCTGGTTAGTTCTTCGCTCGAGCGAGCAGTCCGTCGCTCGAGCGTGCGTCTGGTTGCAGACCTGAGGGTTTGAGTTGTTGGGTCGAGCGAGCATTCTGTCGCTAGAGCGTGCTTCTGGGTGGTTGGCTCGAGCGAGACTTTCTTGGTCGAGCGAGAGTTTTCTGTGTCTGGTCGCTCGAGCGACCAAGTCTTCGCTCGAGCGAGCCTGTTGTATATCAGCAGGCAGCAGCGGGTTAAAACATCATTTTTCATC
Organism: Camellia granthamiana; assembly: GCA_036172215.1. Classification (NCBI taxonomy): domain Eukaryota; kingdom Viridiplantae; phylum Streptophyta; class Magnoliopsida; order Ericales; family Theaceae; genus Camellia; species Camellia granthamiana. The sequence goes on along the minus strand of JAXFYN010000751.1, from coordinate 5,848 downwards.
CCCTTTTCATTTTTGAAACCCTAGATCCGAGACTCTCTCTCTCTAAACTCATCTTCTCTCTAGGTTTTCATCTCCTTCTAGTGTGAATCCATCCTAGGCTCTTTGTAAGAAAGATAGAGAGTGGCTTGGGCTTCGTTCTAATCTGAAAAATAGTGGATTTGGAGCACTTTGATTTCGGGTCATCTTCTCCATTTGAGTTCTCCGTTTGAGGTAGGGATTCTCCTCGTTCTTTTTTCAATACTCCGTCTATAGATAGACATGTGGTAGTTTTTGTATTGCATGAAAATTATATCATGTTGGATTTGTTGAAAATCATGAGGTTGAACTTTGGGTTGGTTGTTGAATTTGGGTTTATTATCATTAGTTGTGGTTGGGCTAATTGGAGTGTTAATTAGCATGTTGTTGTTGAAAGGAGAGGAAACCCTAATTTTTATTTGATTTAATAAATTAATAGAGGGGTTTGATCTTTGGGCAAATACTTATGTATTTTGGGTCTTAAATGAGGTCATTGTTATTTGTTGTAGATGATTGAGCCTTTGATCAATATTAAGAATGAGGCAGGAAAACCCCCAATTTAATGATTATGACTTACTTTGCATAATTAATTCGGGATGGCTTTGAAAAGAATGTAGTGGATTAAAATGAGTTATGGCTTTATTGTCCATGGAATTGATTTTGTGAAAACAAAAGGAATGGAATCGGTTTTGTGGAAACAAAAGGGATGAAGTTGGTTTTGTGAAAACAAAAGGAAGTGGAATTCGTTTTTTGAAATGGGAAAAGTATTTTTGAAATAAGTATAAGAATTGGGTTGTTGTATTTTGAGTGTTGAATACACATATATGAAGGTTGTATCTTTAACTACCATGTTAATGTTGTTGTTGGGTTTGTGATCTCATGATTATTGAGTCTCTTAATAGATGTACTAAATACATGCATCTGGAGGTTTTGTCCTTGGTCATCGGTGGAGGATGACACGGTTGTGTTGAATTGTCGTGTATGCATTACACCTATGTGTTCATCTACTTTAACACATTGCTGGTATCTTGTTAGTTTATGTGTATGTAGTACACATGTTGGTTATGCCTTGTTGTATTGTGGCTGTTGGTGTTATACCCTGCGTTGAGAATCAGAGGTACCGTTACCTTCCAGCTAGCGCCTGGAGAACTGACTGCGTTGAGAATCGAAGGCACCATACCCTTCCAGCTAGCGCTTGGTAAATTGGTAGACTGTTGTGAGAAGTGTATCTTTGGCTTACTACGTACATAGCTAGTAGAGCAAAGTTTTGTTATTATTGTTTCAGTGTATCTGGGAACATTGTGGAATTATGTTGGTTACAGTTTTGGAGGGCCGAGTTGCCTCATTGGTTTATCTTATGTATGTAGTTGAGTTGTTATCTCCCTTTTATAAAGGTATGCATGTATAGTTATGATAGAATCGGGATTGAACCGAAATGCCCGTTTTGTCTTTTGGAAGTGTGAAGAAAATCGAACATTTTAGAAATATGTTTTTTTTAAAAAAAGGGCACATCTGTTGTATGTGTGGAAAATGGAAGGGAGTAATGGGCTTAGTGAATTTATTTCCTAAGTAATTGTTAATGTTATGAAAGATTGGGAACGAGGGTTAATGAAAGGAAAAGAAAGATGAATCGCTTATAGCGTTGAATGAAATGGTTGTTTTCGAGAAAAGTTCATACATATATATATATATTGTATAAACTGTCACATTACTATTCTAGTACGAGAATGAGCGTTCATGATCATAGCTATCTGTAAGTTGTTATTGTTAAGGATCATGTTGACCCCCCTACTGGACTATATGTTCATCCCACGTTGTTGAATCTTTTTCAGGTGTTTAGCAGGATGTGCTACAAGATTTTGGGTCTTCTTATTTGTTGGCCACGGGGCCTCTTTGTTGTAGGCGAAATGCCATATTTGTAAACGGGTTGCACCCTTATTTGATTATTTGATGTTGTAAGCCTGACGACAATTTATTTAGAATACTCATGTTGTATTTAATTAGCATTCGAAAGAGAGAGCTGTTGTTCATTCCTTCCAGTTGAACATTTGAGTTTATTTCTGCATATTATCTCTGAAATTGACTTAAGTTAATGAACTTGGTAATGACTTCGAGTAATAAAAAGTAGGGCGTGACAAATAATATATTTATTTAAATTATTTTAAATAATCTCACTATTCAATTTCTTATATGAATAAATTAGTAAATTAGTGTTGATGACAGTTTAGATGATAGTAAAAAATAAATTATTATTGGGTTTTTCATAAATATTAAAAATTTTAAGTGTATTTATGTTAGGTGTATATAAAAATTTTTAAAAAATTACTTAAAATATTAAAAACAAAATAGAAAAATACGAAACAAAAAATTTCAATTTTCTAAAAAGTGAATTTAAAAAACTCAAACCAAATAAATTGATTAATCTTTGATGATATGGCATGTTTGGCAAATGCCAAACCTCCTGTCAAATTTGACAGCATAAATGACATTTGCTATATTTGACAGGAAGAATAGTAGATTATTGGAAACTTTTTTTTTTTTTTTTACACTTGCCAAATTATACCTTTGGCACCTCCATTGGAAATGCTTTAACTAAAGAAAAATTAATAAATAAAATAAAAAATTTAGTTATAACTAAATAAGAAAATAGAATAACTAAGGATACATATATAGGGGTGTAATTTTGGCCCAGCTCGGTCCATTCGGGATCGGGCCAGGCCGGGCCCATGTTGGGCCTTGCGGGCTCTCGCCAAAAAATTGGGCTGGCCCACGGGCCAGAAAACTAGGCCCAGGCCCTTGCCCTAACCCAGGGGTATTCGGGCTTTGGGCGGGCCAGTGGGCCGGGGCCTAAATTTATTTTTTTTATTTTTTCCATCAAAAATTTATTATTTTTCATTAAAAATAACACTGGGCATCGGGTGGACCGGGCCTCGAGCCGGGCTTTTGGGCGGGCCTTGAGCGGGGCCAATGGACCGGGCCACGGGTCGAGCCAAGCAGGCCGGGCCGAACTTTCAAAACGATGGCCCAGGCCCAGGCCCCCAGGCCCAAGGCCTCGGGCTGGGCTCGGGCCTAAAACGGGCCGGGGCCCACCTCGGACCGTGATGTGGGCTTCGAGCCGCCGCGGGGGCCATGGGCCAAAATTACACCTCTATACATATAGTAAGAGGTGTGCATAATAGAATTATCTATAAAAATAATTACAAATCAGTTGAAAACTTAATAAATATTTTATAAACTTTCTATAATAATATATATATTCTACATCTCACTAGGATGTAATTTCCCCATTAATAATTCCCACAAAATATTGGCCTTATGTAAAATTTGGAGTCCATTAGTGAGAGATGGGGCCGACCCCTTGGAATGAACAGTAATATAGCTTTTTTCTTTTCGAATAAAATTTAAAAAATTCACCAAAAATCAAAAAAATATAAATTAAAAACTCAAAAACAGTTTTTCAAAAATTTTCAAAACCAAATAGAATAATAATATATATTTACTTGAGATGTAAAAAATGAATTTCCATCAGTCACCAAACAGAAATAGATTTTGTGATTCAAATCAAACTGATAGCTGCAAGATGACTTGGGCTATGGGCTTCTCCGTGACATTCCTTGGGCCCGGAGTCCACTTGCTGCATAACATCCTTTGGGATTAGAGATGATAAGAGTTTTTTGGGCCTTAACCAAAGCTTTATCATGCACTTCATATATTTATAAAAATAAATCAAGTTTGTTTTTTTAAATAATTATCAAATTCTACTTATATAGATAGCAAAATTTAGGTTAGAATAAGGACAAATTACTCATAAATCTTATTTCGAGAAAAATTATTTCATTTTAGTCTTAGAATTTTTTTTTTCAAATCAATTAGTTCTTTCTTTATTTTGGGTGTATTGTATTTCCTTGATTTGGGGGGTTTGAAAGTTTACTTATTTTGTTTGGGTTTTTTTTTTTTCCTAATATTGGGTGTGCGTGGATAAGGTAGGTTTTTACATTTCTATTTTTTTTTTTTTTTTTTTTGGTGGGGATTTAGTGAAGTGATTTGTAGGTGGATAATGTTATCCCGTTTGTGGTGTTATTGTGCGGGTGCTTGTTCATTTTTCTGGTGTTCGTCCATATTGTAACATTAATATTATAACATTGACATTAATTAATATCTAAACTTAACACTAATATAACACATAAAAAAACTTATTACTGTATTTTTTTACAAACGTAATACTCCAATATAATATTAAAAAAAAAACTCTTTAGTGTAACACTCTAAAGTAACACACACAAAAAAAATTCTTATTATAACACTCTAATGTAAAACACAAAAAAACTCATTAAGTATATTTTTTCCAAATGTAAAACTCTAATATAACAAAAAAACTCCTTAATGTAACACTCTAATGCAACACACACAAAAATCCTTAGTGTAACACTCTAACGTAACATACAAAAAAACTTCTTGATATACTTTTTTCAAATGCAATACTTTGATATAATATTCTAAAAAAATTCCTCAATGTAACACTGTAATATAACACACAAAAACTCCTTAGTGTAACATTCTAATGTAACACACAAAAAAACTCCTTAGTGTACTTTTTCAAACGTAACATTTCAATATAACACTCCAAAAAAATTCTTTGTGTAACACTTTAATGTAACACAAAAAAAATTCTTTGGTGTACTTATCCCAAATGTAACCCTCCAATGTAATACCAAAAAAAAAATATCTAGTGTATTTTTCCTAAACATAATACTCCAATGTAACACAAAAAAAAAAAAAGAATGTGAAATTCTTCAAACCATTCCAAAAAAAGTACAAATATACGTTTGAAAAAAAGTACATTAAGAAGTTTTTTTTTAGTGTTTTTGTGTGTTACATCTAGAGTGTTACGTTTGAGATTACACTCATTAAAGTGTTACATTTGGAAAAAATACACTAAGTAAATTTTTATTTTTTTATTTTTACATTGAATGTTACGTTTTTGGAAAAATACACTAGGATTTTTTTTTTGACTGTTACGTTGTTACGTTTGGAAAAGTACACTAATGAGTTTTCTAGTGTGTTACATTGAAGTGTTACGTTATTGGAATGTTACATTAGAGTTTAAGTTTTTGTTCGTAATGTGTGATTTGTTCTAAAATGATGGAAAATCCAAAACTTCTATAGTGTAAATTACCCAAATGTGTAATTTTACATTTTGAGAAAATCACTTTTAATCCTAAAAAATTAAACCAAAACATGTAAGTGACTACCCTTTTATGTAGTTTCTACTTTAATGAGACCTTTGCGTTTGCATTTTCGAGTAATTTTATTTGTTACTGTACTTTGGATTGTAATTTAAGCTCCTGTATAGTAGAGACAAAAGCTTTTGTTCCAATAGCTATGAAGATATTATTGGGTTCTTTAGTTATGAAGTATAAATAATATATTTATTTAAATTATTTTAAATAATCTCACATATTCAGTTTCTTATATGAATAAATTAGTAAATTAGCGTTCATGACAATTTAGATGATAATAAAAAATAAATTATAATGTAAGGATAACAATATTCAATGCACCTTGTTACAAAGGTTATTATGCTTAAAAATAGCTGAAGGCACATGGTGGTGTGTTATCATGATGAAAAATAACAAGTAAGTCTATTGGTTAAAAAAACTTTAGCTTATTTTGGCATTTGGATTAAAAGTTAATTTTTTGGTTCTTTAATTTTTTTTAATTACATTATCTTTATATTTTTTTATACACTTTTTCAAAAAAAAAAAGTTAAAAAATTAATTTTTAACTTATTTTTCAAATAAGGATATTACATGTATCAATTAATATATATAAT